>QXTE01000780.1:50448-78454 GCA_003942145.1 Platysternon megacephalum
CCCTCTGTTCTCTTCCACCCCTTTATATATCTTTTGCATAAGGCGGGAATCCTTTGTCCCTCTGGGTTCCCCCACCCCTCACTGGAAAAGCACCAGGTTAAAGATGGATTCCAGTTCAGGTGACATGATCACATGTCACTGCAAGGCTGCATTATTCACTTGCCAGCACACACATATACAGGAAGACTCACAGGTAAATACAGCCATCTGCAGACAATGGCTCTGGTTAATGGGAGTCATCAAGATTCCAAACCACCATCAATGGCCCACACTTTGCATAATTACAATAGGCCCTCAGAGTTATATTTTATATTTCTAGTTTTAGATACAAGAGTGGTACATTTATACAAATAGGATGATCACTCTCAGTAGATTATAAGCTTTGTGATGATACCTTTTGCATGAAGCATATTTCAGTTACATTAAACTCACTTATGTTTTTATAAAACTATTCCAATTACATTATATTCACTTATCATGTTTTTACAAAATCATATAGACTGCACAACGTCACACACCCTACTTGTTTTCTTAACTTTCCTACCCAGAAAGTTGTCCCTGTCGTGGAGCAAGTACACCCCATTATCCTTTGGGGTAGGGCAAGAGTGCTATAGCCCCACGGCTAAGACTGCCTGACTAACCTGCACCTCAGGGCGGTAGGGCGCAGTGGCCCGAGTCAATGTGGCCACCCATTCGGGCAGTGTGCTCTAATGGCCAGGGGCAATACAGCCACCCTTGCCCTCGGGGCGGTGTGGCCTAGTGGCCACAGTCTATATAACTCCCCTCCTCGGTGGGGTCATGTGACCCAATGGACAGTGTCACTTTGGCTCCCCTCCTCAGTGGGGCTGAGTGGTCTGGTGGCCAGTTGGGGGAGTAGGCCATCACCTAGGGTGGGTGATGGGCTGGGGTAGGGGGACCTGGACCCTCCCTGCTCAACCAGGTCCTGGCCCAGGGTCCTGTGAGTGATAAGTGTGATTGCCTTGGGTATCTGGGCATCTGCCTGAGTCTCAGCGCCTCTGGCTCCTGCAGTCTGGGGCTTTGGCTGCTCCTGGGCTGGAGTCTGCGGCATGTGTCCTTCCTTTCTGGCGGTCAGCCCAGACTGAGTTGAGGGAAACCACAAACTGAGTACCGTTGCCAGTTAGGAAGTAACCAACCACATGGAAAGTGGCAAGCAAGCTGAAGAAGCAGCACGCACAGCAAGCCGATGCGACAGCGAGAGGAAAATCAAAACCGAAAGCATTTTTGTAAAGCTTTTTTTAGCATTCGCACAGCAGATTGCGCAACTGAGAGCCAACCATGCTCTCTGGCAGGAAATTCAAAAAACAAAAACAAAAAATATGGAATAACCCCCCCCTCACAACCCGCTATTATAAACACATTCACAGTAATTAAACAAAACAGAGAAACCAAAATCTGCTTACTGTAAGCAGGCCTGGCAACGGTTCTGCTGCCAAGAATGCTGGCTTAAACCCTTTATCTCTGGTGCAGGGCAAGTACACTCCATCGCAGACCCTCCCCCTTAAGAGGACCCCTGGTGGGGTACCCATTCTCCTCTTCCTCCTGGCCCAACTTTGAGAAGAAGTCTGCGTTAGCATGCTGTGACGGGTTGGATCACAGAAACCCCCTTGGGAACTGCCAACTGATGTGCCAAGACTACTTCTGCCCCTGCTTTTCTGCCAGCTTGGGACTCCAGCAATGTTCCCTCTAATTTTTGACAGGCCGCGTGCGCCAAAAATTTCTTCTGTGCAAGTTTTTGAAGCAGAGTTCAAATTTATGCGCCATGGGGCAACTGCGCCCAAGCGAGTAAAATGCTTATACATTTTAAGTTTTAATTTGCAATTTGTAGTGATAGTTTTACACCATGTTATTTTATAAATGTCATTTTTAAATACTTAGAAAAAGGAAATTTAACCATTCTTCATGAAGCAGAAGTTAGTTTTAAGCATTACGCTTTATGATCTTTTTATAGACAATCACGAGCATATATCGAGCACATATTAATCATGATCATTATCAGTCCATAGGTTTCTGCCCGTTGGTGTTCACTTTCACCTTTCATTCTATACACATGTCTGAAAAGATTTTGATAAACATATAATAAAGACAATTGAATAAGTATGCCATTATGTCAATGTATACGGGTTTTCAGATAGACATAAGTAAAAAAAGAAAAACAAGAGTTTGTTTTTAAATTCAAAATTTTCCTAAAAAAAATCAACAAATGATTATCAGCCAAGAATAAGATATGTAATTACAAATGCATTTTAATTTCCTTATTGGTGGAAATGTCAAAGACTGCTAAACTAACCTTACTGTTTTCCCCTGTGATCTTTTTCATTTGCCCATTGAATATAAACTCTGTCCAGATCTGTCAGTCCTCCAGCCAGCTGGTAACTCTTAATACACATCAGCATGTCCAAATGATCTACTCGTAAACGATTCCGTAGTTTGTTTTTTAGAGAGTTCATTAAGCTCAAGCCACGCTCACAGTCTGCACTTGATGCTAGGAATGTTCCTGCAATATCCATCAACTTTGCAAGATCCCGAAACTGTTCGTTCTGGTGAGCAAATGTCACCACATCCGGGAAACTTAAAACCAACTGGCTTTTGATTCTTTCGGCTCCTGCAAACTTGAAGTCATGGTACTGACAGACTATAGCCATCTCTTCAGCAAGAAAGTCTTTGTATTTTGAACATAGGGATTTGACCTGATCAATTCCAAAATTGAAGTCACACTTCACTATTGCCGCACAATCAAAAGCGGACCACTCCTGGACTTCATCCTCTGGAAACCTGTCTGCCAAATAAATGTGCA
Source organism: Platysternon megacephalum (assembly GCA_003942145.1). Taxonomy (NCBI): domain Eukaryota; kingdom Metazoa; phylum Chordata; order Testudines; family Platysternidae; genus Platysternon; species Platysternon megacephalum. Next base: position 53,264 of record QXTE01000780.1, read on the forward strand.
CACAAGTTATTATGGAACTGGTATCAATTTCATTCTTTTCTTGAGAGCTCATATCTAAGAGAGCCTTAACTCTGTCACTCCATAAGACTGAATCTCCAAGGTACTGTCTTCTGATCTTGTTCAGTTTATCTCGGGCAAGGTGAAATGCTTCAAGAGGTGTAAGGCCCCGTTTCTGGAGCAGCGTGGATAGTGAAGCCAGCTCTGACAAAATATCATTCAAAACTTCTAACGTTATTTGGTATTCCATGGTATTCAGCTTTTTGTGGCAGTATTTAGAAACTGGATCAGTATCTTTGTCTTGCTCAAAATATTCCAGAAGAGGATTATAGTTGCACTTCGAGCAATTATTCACAAAGTGCCTAGATAACCAGTGCACTTCATTGAGTGGCCTGAAAGCCACTGACTCATTCAGAAGCATCCACTATTTCCTGAAATTTGCATTTTCTCCTGGATGACTGACAGAACATTGTGTAGACAGTTCTCATTAAGGTTTCAATGTCTCTTATCAGCTTGACCTCTTTCCATGCATCAGAAATCCCCAAGTCTTCCCGGTGTGCAACGCAATGTTGCTGGACTAAGTGTGTGATATCACGTTTGAGCTGAGCCACCACGCCATTGATTTTGCCCAACATCACGGAGGCACCATCAGATGTGAACATCACCATTTTCATTAGATCAAGTTGGTGTTTTTTATAAAACTGTGATTGCAGACACGATTGAAACAGCATCACATTCTTGCAATCGTAATAGTCCACCAAATGAAGTTTTATAGTCTGCAGAATTTATGGATCTATATTTAAAGTAGAGTATCAAGTATCTGCTAATGGATATATCAGTGCTTTCATCAACAGCTAGAGTATGAAACATTGCTGATGCTATTTCATGCATGAGGTCATTTTGGACAATGCAGTTGATAATTTCAAGAAATTCAAAAGCATAATTTTTACTTCTCTAGCTCGCTGGTATGCGCACATACTTTCCCATATGGTCATTAATATCCTGAACCGAAAGCATTGAGCTGTTCATTTTAATAGCCAACAACACACGGTCAATAAGTACCTTGACTACTTCTGGGTTTGAGCGCTTGCGTTCAAGATTAATTTGCCTCCTCTGCTTTTCAGCTGGACTTTCAAGAATCATGCTAAGCAATCCGCTCCGTAAGGAAGGGTTTTTGTTTCTAAGTCTTGTTGCACCATCTATGAGACTTACTTGACAGATGATGCTTTAAGAAATCCAACTTCCATACATTGTTCCACATTCTTCCTGTTGAAAATTCTCCCGAAGCTCTGGCATCTCGACAATATACACAAACCACTCCGTTGTCCTCCTCATATGTGAATATTTCACGAAGTTTAACAAGCATTACACTGTGACTTCGGTGTAACAGTCTCTATAGTCTCATCTAGCCATCCAGATTTAAATGAAGTCGCTGTTCTTTTATGCTTTCGACCTCTAGAGAGTGACATTTTGGGATTGATTTTTTTACCAGATTGGTTTATTTAAAAATAATACTTTTATTATATGGCTACTATTTCAATGCGCTTAACAGCATGACTGGTCAAAAGGGCAAACGGGAGATCATTCAGATCAGGATACCGTAAGTTTGTGCATAGCAAAAAAAGCGGGAAAATGGTAAAACATCACAAGTAAATGTATGAAGTCCAATGCCTTTGAAAGATTTCAATCACGAAAACACTTACCTTTGTTCATTTCTGGGAAATCTTTGCAGTTCGTTAGCAACTATGGCCAGGCATTTTGACTTATTCGCACGTACCTGAGTTTGTACACAGCCAAATGAACATATTACAAGGAGATGTGTGGGTCCCGACCGTCCCAACATGATCAACGTTCCACGTTCGAAATGCTGCGGGGAGGGGTACGAACGATTCATTTCCCGCGCCCCCCCCCCCCCCCCCCCTTGTCAGCTAGTAGAATCTGGCTGTGTTGATAGATGGCAGGCGAACAATGTCAAAAGTCGCCCGTAAATGATATTTCGGCCTGGATCCAATGTAGTATTTCATTTTTTGTGCGCGCGGTGTTTCGGGTCTGTGTGCGCGTGCACACGCGCACAGCTTAGAGGGAACAGTGGACTCCAGCACCCTGTCTTGTTGAGCCAGACACGCCAGTCTGCTCCAACACAGACCCAGGGTCTGAACCACGTGCCCCAACGCTGCAGGCTTACTTGAAAGCAATTTAAGAAGTGTTCCTGTCTTTAACACTCAGGTGCCCAACTCCCAATGGGGTCCAAACCCCAAATAAATCCGTTTTACTCTTTATAAAGCTTATACAGGGTAAACTCATAAATTGTTCGCCCTCTATAACACTGATAGAGAGATATGCACAGCTGTTTGGCCCCCCCTCCAGGTATTAATACATACTCTGGGTTAATTAATAAGTAAAAAGTGATTTTATTAAATACAGAAAGTAGGATTTAAATGGTTCCAGGTAATAGCAGACAGAACAAAGTGAATTACGCAGCAAAATAAAATAAAACATGCAAGTCTAAGCCTAGTATAAAAATAAAACTGAATACAGATAAAATCTCACCCTCAGAGATGTTTCAATAAGTTTCTTTCACAGACTGGACGCCTTCCTAGTCTGGGCACAATCCTTTCCCCTGGTACAATCCTTGTTCCAGCTCAGGTGGTAGCTAGGGGATTTCTCATGATGGCTGCCCCTTTTGTTCTGTTCCACCCACTTATATATAACTTGCATAAGGTGGGAATCCTTTGTCCCTCTCTGGATTCCCACCCCTCCTTCTCAATGGAAAAGCACCAGGTTAAAGATGGATTCCAGTTCTGCAGCAGAGGCTTGTAAATCTTGGTGCAGTTTCCTGTTTTCATTTTTACATTCAGCCAATTGAAGGAATACCTCATTACAGGTTTTTCATAGAAGCCAAACTGCGGCTGTTTCTTGTTTCATTGGAGTTGAGAGTTTATACATCAGTAAGTACCTAGCCAATTTGTCTTCTAGGTCTGAAATTGTATGGACATCAGCTAGCGCTTGATCAGACCAAGGGCTGTGTCTGAATTTTTGCAAGATTTGTTCAAAAGGGATCTTTTACAAATGCCAATTTCTCGGTCTCCTCTCTGGGAGCCTTCTTAAAAGACTGCTTACATTTAAACATTTTCTAGTATACCCAACCTTCTATTGGGACTAAATAGCAATGCTTATCTTTACTATTATTTATTAATAGCTTTTTTTCCTGGAGCAAGAAATTTAATTTTCCTCCCTTCTTTCTAATGTAATGCCAGCAACTCTATGACCGGGGGAGCGAGAAAACTAATTCTCCTCTCTTTACCTGGCCTTCTACCACCGGGGGTGTGCACACCTTAATGAGCGATTACTTTTTAATACTTTTCAAGATTTATGATCACTTTTCCATACTTCTCAAAGTTTGTTTCATTACTCACTAAATGCTCGTGATACCTTTCCCCCTTTCGCAATTCTCCACCAAAATGTTGTACTTAAAGTTCTGCCCAGGATCTTTTCAGGGGGGATAAGGCAAAGCGCCACATTTATTGGTAATACATGTATCAATCAACACTATCATATGCATATGAGGTTATATATGGAAAAACTTAATACAAGATTATATGAAGAGGCATAATACAAAGTCATATGAAAATGATACACAGTTATGCAAAGATGCTTAATGCAGAGATTTATCTACAAGGTGCCTCCTTCCCTCCACCCAGGGTGGCAGATGACCTCGGCAGATGCACCTTTGAACTCTGGGTCTGCACTGATCAAGGACAGAAACTGAGAATGGGGTGCACAGAAGGGACAGGCGCGCTAAAGGGACTTTAGCTGATGGTGTCAAATTTGCAAATGAACTGAAGCTCAGCAGTTTCTCTTTGAAGTCTGGCCATTCCTAATATCTGACTTGGGTCCATTTATCCTTTTACGTAGGGACTGTCTAGTTTGGCCAATGTACATAGCAGAGGGGCATTGCTGGAACATGATGGCGTATATTACATTGGTGGACGTGCAGGTGAATGAACCAGTGATGTTGTGGCTGATCTGGTTAGGTCCTGTGATGGTCGCTGGTGTAGATATGTGGGTAGAGTTGGCATTGAGGTTTGTTGCATGGATTGGTTCCTGAGTTAATTACTATGGTGCGGTGTGTGGTTGCTGGTGAGAATATGCTTAAGGTTGGCGGGTTGTCTGTGGGCGAGGACTGGCCTGTCTCCCAAGGCTGGTGAAAGCGAGGGATCGTTGTCCAGGATGGGTTGTAGATCACTGATGATGCGTGTAAGCGTGTGGACTCACCCTTGCGGCGCCTCCTGCTGGTTGTCCTCGGGAATTAGCTCTGCCAGCCTTGGAGCGCCCTCTGCAGGCCGGTGATCCACCTTACCACTGGCCCCGTGTCCCTCCCAGGACCCCGGTGCCCCTTTCTCTGGGTGCTGCCCCCTGGCAGTACCCCCACAGTTCTGGGTCTCCCCCTCCCAGGGAAACCCCCACCCACTATCCCCACTTCGCCTCAGTCTCCATCTAGCCCCCATTCACTGGGGCAGACTGCAGTTACAGCCACTCATCACAGGCAAAGGGATTTGGACCTGCTGCCTCTGCCTACCCATGGGCTGCCCCCTGCAACCCAGTACCTATTAGGCCTTACCAGGCTGCAGCCTGGGGCTTTCCTAGGCCGGAGCTCCCCGGCTCCCTTGGCCTTTCCCCAGCCCTGCTCCACTCCAGCTACTTGGTTAAGCTCCTTGCAGCCAGGCCCGTCTCTCTCTGAACGCAGAGAGAGAGAATCTGTCTGCCCCTGGCTTCCCTGCCTTTATAGGGCCAGCTGAGTCTGTTTGGGGCATGGCCACAGCTGAGGCTGCCTCCCAATCAGCCTCCAAGGGCTGGCTTTTAACCCCTTTCAGGCCAGGAGCGGGTAACCACCCTGCTACACACCCCCCCCCCTCAAGATCACTACCCCTGGGGGTAGGAGGGTCTCCTGGCCTGAACCAGTCCCCCATGCTCCTCCAGAGCCGCCGGCTTCTTTTCGGACTCTTCCAGCTGCTTCCGCAAGCAGACCTCCTCGTCCACGACGGCCGCATATTCTTTAGCCAGGTCCACCGCACTCGCTTCGACCTCGCGGAGGGCCCGCTCTGCAGCCTCCAGCCGCGCACGCAGGCCAGACTCCCCCAGGCCCTCTTCCTTCAGGGTCTGGGTGCCTACTGCGACCTGCTCCACTACCACCTGGGTCCCGGCCTCTTGTGGGGACCACTCTGTCCCAGTCTCCTTGTCCGCCATCCCCCGTGGGTGGCTCCCGGGCAGGTCCACTGCCACCTCTGCAGCCTCCAGCCTGCCCTTGTCCAGTTTTGGCCCTTCCGGGCTCCCAGGCACCTCCTTCGGCCCCGCCTCAGTTTCCCCAAGGGGGCAGTGCCTTCTAATGTGGCCAGGTGCCCAGCAGGCATCCCACCTCCGTGCTGTCCCGGGCCTCGGCATCTTTCCTTCGTCCCTCGTCGGGCCAACCCTCCCTGGGTTGCCCTGGGCCGTGTTCCTTGGGACGGGGCACTCCCGCTCTAGGTGTCCCCTCCGTCCGCAGGCCCAACACGCCCGCAGCCACCTGCGTCTCCTTACCCAGCGGACGGCTTGAGGGATTTGCCGCTGTCCCTTATCAGGGTGAGGCACCCTGCCCCCAGCCCCGTAGGGACAGTCCTGTCTCATGTGTCCTGTCCGACCGCAGGCGTAGCAAGTCCTTGCCACGGGCCTCCTAGCCCTGGCGCTCTGTGGCCCACGCCCTTCGCGGTCTCTCTTAAACTCCCGCCCAAGGAGTGTCCGCAGGGCCCGCTGCTCCTTCACCAGCTGGTCGACCTGTTCTTGGAGGGCCCATAGCACCTCCCGCAGTCCCTGTGGGTCATCAGCCCCCTTCCGCCGGGGCACTGAGCCCTGTCCCCAACTAGGGACCACACCTGGGGTCTCCGCATAGTAAACCCCTGCATACACAGGATCCATAATCCTTTTCTCCACCTCTCCCGTCCGGGCAATAGTCCACAGTCCTTGCCCTGGCCCCTAGTATCAGGGGCGGACCTCACGTGCCCACATTCTCCACCATGTGTAACAGTGCGGACTCACCCCTGCGGCGCCTCCTGCTGGTCATCCTCGGGAATTAGCTCTGCCAGCCTTGGAGCGACCCCGGCAGGCCAGTGATCCGCCTTATTGCTGGCCCCATGTCCCTCCCAGGACCCCGGTGCCCCTTTCTCTGGGTGCTGCCCCCTGGCAGCACCCCCACAGTTCTGAGTCTCCCTCTCCCAGGGGAACCCCCACCCACTATCCCTACCTCGCCTCAGTCTTGGCTAGTGCTCAGTCTCCATCTAGCCCCCGTTCACTGGGGCAGACTGCAGTATCAACCACTCCTCACAGGCAAAGGGATTTGGACCTGCTGCCTCTGCCTACCCATGGGCTGCCCCCTGCAACCCAGTACCTAATAGGCCTTACCAGGTCTGCAGCCTGGGGCTTTCCTAGGCCGGAGCTCCCCGGCTCCCTTGGCCTTTCCCCAGCCCTGCTCCACTCCAGCTACTTGGTTAAGCTCCCTGCAGCCAGGCCCTTCTCCCTCTGAACGCAGAGAGAGACTATCTGTCTGCCCCTGGCTTCCCTGCCTTTATAGGGCCAGCTGAGTCTGTTTGGGGCATGGCCACAGCTGAGGCTGCCTCCCAGTCAGCCCAGCCTAAGGCTCCCAGCCCTCTGCAAGGGCTGGCTTTTTACCCCTTTCAGGCCAGGAGCGGGTAACCACCTCGCTGCAATGTGTTGGAGAGGTTTTAGCTGAGGACTGTAGGTGATGGCCAGTGGAGTTCTGTTGGTTTCTTTCTTGGGCTTATCTTGCAGCAGGAGGCTTCTGGGTACACGTCTGGGTCTGTTGATTTGTTTCCTTATTTCCTCGTGCGGGTATCGTAGTTTTGAGAAGGCTTGGTGGAGATCTTGTAGGTGTTGGTCTCTGCCTGAGGGGTTGGAGCAAATGGGGTTGTACCTCAGCACTTGGCTGTAGACGATGGATCATGTGGTGTGTCCAGGATGGAAGCTGGAGGCATGAAGGTAGGCATAGCGGTTGGTGGGTTTTCAGTATAGGGTGGTGTTAACATGACCATCACTTATTTGTACCGTGATGTCTAGGAAGTGGACCTCCCATGTAGATTGGTCCAGGCTGAGGTTGATGGTGGGGTGGAAGCTGTTGAAATCGTGGTGGAATTCTTCCAGAGTCTCCTTCCCATGGGTCCAGGTGATGAAGATGTCATCAATGTAGCATAGGTGGAGAAGGGGCGTGAGTGGACGAGAGCTGAGGAAGCGTTGTTCCAGGTCAGCCATAAAAATGTTGGCATATTGTGGGGCCATGCGGGTGCCCATAGCGGTGCCACTGATCTGGAGATATATATTGTCACCAAATTTGAAATAATTGTGCGTGAGGATAAAGTCACAGAGCTCAGCAACCAGTTGTGCTGTGTCATCATCAGGGATACTGTTCCTGACAGCTTGTATTCCATCTGTGTGTGGGATGTTTGTGTAGAGAGCCTCCACATCCATGGTGGCTAGGATGGTGTTTTCTGGGAGATCACCAATGCATTGTAGTTTCCTCAGGAAATCAGTGGTGTCACGGAGATAGCTGGGAGTGCTGGTGGCGTAGGGTCTGAGTAGAGAGTCCACATATCCAGACAGTCCTTCAGTGAGAGTGCCAATGCCCGAGATGATGGGGCGTCCAGGATTTCCGGGTTTGTGGATCTTGGGTAGTAGATAGAATAACCCTGGTCGGGGCTCTAAGGGTATGTTGATTTGTTCCGGTGTTAGTGTAGGGAGTGTCCTGAGTAGATGATGCAGTTTCTTAGTGTATTCCTCAGTGGGATCTGAGGGAAGTGGCCTGTAGAATTTGGTATTGGAGAGTTGTCTGGCGGCCTCCTTTTGGTAGTCAGACCTGTTCATGATGACTACAGCACCTCCTTTATCAGCCTCTTTGATTATAATGTCAGGATGGTTTCTGAGGCTGTGGATGGCATTGCGTTCTGCACAACTTAGGTTATGAGGCAAGCGATGTTGTTTTTCCACAATTTCTGCCTGTGCACGTCGGCGGAAGCATTCAATGTATAGGTCCAGACTGTCATTTCAACCCTCAGGGGGAGTCCATGTGGAGTTCTTCTTCTTGTGCTGTTGGTGGGAGGGTAACTGTGTATCGGTGCGCTGTTCAGTGTTGTCCTGAAAGTATTCTTTGAGTCGGAGACGTTGAAAGTAGGCTTCCAGATCACCGCAGAACTGTATCATGTATGTGGGGGTGGTGGGGCAAAAAGAGAGTCCCCGAGATAAGACAGACTTTTCTGCCAGATTGAGTGTGTAGCTGGATAAATTGATGATATTGCTGGGTGAGATAAGGGTACCACTGTTGTGGCCCCATGTGGCAGGTAGGATTTTTTCCTTTGTAGAGAGGTGAAGTGTATAATGTAGATCTCCTGTCTTATTTTAGTAAAGTCCGTTTGTGTGGAAGGTTGGTTGTTTATGGAAGTCTCCAGGTTGGAGAGCTCTTTTTTGATGTTTTCCTGTTTGCTGTATAGGATGCTGATCAGGTGGTTCCTCAGTTTCTTTGATAGTGTATGGCATAATCTCTCACAGTGGTCTGTGCAGTATGTAGATAGCAATGGATTTTTCACCTTCACTCCATTTGGTATGATGTCCATCCATTTGCATTTGGAAAGGAAGATGATATCTGTCTGTACTTGTGTATGTTTTTTCATGAGATTGATGGATTTCCGCTCCATACGGCTAAATGCAGTGCCTTGCATGTTGTCAAGTATCATAGGGGTAGCCATGCTAGTCTGGATCTAACACGGCTACCCCTCTGATACTAGTCCTTACGTTAATTCTTCTTCCATGGCTTTCTCTCTCTCTCCTACCTTCTCTGCATCAAACAGTTTGTAATTTTATACTTAACAGTGTTCCCAGTTCCACACTTTGCCCCATGCCTCTGGGAGGCTGAACCACTTCAAACCCATCGCAAAGGTCCGTTATTGGCCTGGATTATCTGACAGACTTGCCTAATAATGTTACACTTCACTTCTGACAGTGCCCACAGAGTAGAGGTGCCTTTGATAGGCCATGATCTTAGACACTTAGATGGGTGGTCTCAGTTCAGAGGGGCTGGGGAAATCCTGCACTTTTTAATAGAGTCCCTGACCACTCTGACAGTAGAATCTGTCTCCGTTTTCTTTTGGTCACCAACAAGCAAAAAACTGTATTCCTCTCTTCTCCCCCCCCCCCCCCCCCCCCATGCAGGTGGGGTCTTGAGGTTGTAAAGATTGGGGTCTTTGGCTGTCATCTCTGTGTCAGGGAGACTGTCCAAGAAGCTGGACTGCAGGTTCCTTGCAAGTTGAAGTGATTCCACTGTAAGGCAGCTTCTAGCTAAGTAACCTGGCCCCTGTGTGCCAGGCACACACTCCTGGGAAACACCAATAGACTATCGCCCTGGAAAACCACGGGATGATCTACTTAGGGCTTTCCCCCAGTCTCCTCTCCTCCTAACCACCTGGCACAGGCAGTGGGGCATGAGCCTCGAGACCTACCCCAGCCTCCACTGCTTTCTGGGGTATGCCGTGTTTTAGCAACGTCAGCACGCACAAAAACATGGCATCCCTGGCAGGCTGCGTGGGGCCCAGTCATGCCAAAATGCTTTGTAAAATGGCCACGATTCGTCTAAGAGAATGGCACTTGCTGCTGGAATTGCTACTTGCACCCTGGGGCCCAGCCGAAGGAAGAGGTTTCCCGCTGCATTTTCCATCACATCCCCTGCAGGTTGGGTGCCCTGTGTTTCCTGGCCCGCCTGGTGAGAGGAAGGAGGCACTTCATGCTGTCTGGCTCCATCTTATGACACCGATTCCACCCCAGGGACGGTGATCTTCCCAGTGGGTGGCTGGCACGGGTTACTGGTGCCCACGTGAGTGTCTGTCTCTCCCCTTTGAGATGATGTCAGGCTGCCGGGCCTGGAGAGCAGACAGGACAGTGACTGACACCCCCCACCCCCCCCGACCATGCCAGCTCATTGACTACAGACCTCACTGCTCCTCCTCATGGGTAACTGGGGCTGCAGCCCCCTTCCTGTGGGGAGTCTGCCAAGGCTGGGTAGCCTGTGGCTGGACACTGTGCAGGGTGTGATGTTGCAGGGCCTCTCCCACAGGTAGCTGTGCAGACAGGAGCGGGGATAAATCTCTGTCAGGCAGCCTTGCCCCTGCCCACCCAGCATGGGATCCACAGCTGCTCCTCAGACTCCCCTGTCATCGTCTCCTGCTCTAGCCGTCAGAGAATCCACACAGGAGAGTAACCCAGCAGTGCACTCAATGTGGGGAAAGCTTCAGTTGGCGCTCACGCTTGTACTGGCCATCAGGGACTGCACGTGGGGCAGAGTCCAGCCAATTCTCTCCCTTTGGGGCATTCCACGTTTTGCCCTGCCCCAGCAGATTGAAGGGTTCATCTGGAGAGACTGCCCAGGGTGACAGTGGTTCTGAGCTGGGCTAGTGTTGCTGGCTCCCTTGCTTTGCTACTGCAGAATGGCTTTACTTGAAATACTACAGTCATTGTAGCCCTACAGTCATTCACCTGTGACAAACCCGAACTAGAATCCAGCATAGCATTGCATTTTTTTTTAATGTCCTCACTTAAGTTACAATTATGGCCCACCCCAGCTTGGCCCCTTTTAGTTATTATCACGGGCATGTTGTTCCTTTCCCTTCCTGCTTACGCTTCACTTCCAATCTGCAAGACCCTTTCTGTGAACTTCAACGGGATATTTAAAGCTAAGTTAGCTGTACTGAGCTCTCTAAAAATTAAACAATCCAGGAACTGATTTACCAGGTTTCCTCATGACTGTTTACGCCTCCCTCCTCCAGTAGCATTTGGAGGTGCACAATGAAAGAGATACACTACTTGATATTTTTCTCCATGGTGGAGATAAAGAAATGTTGCGCTTTCAGTCTGTTCCTTTGTATTGATCCTGCGGGTGAGCATCCTAGTGGTTTTCTTGCTCTTCCTGTCCTAATTGCCCTTTTCTTCTATATTTAATCACTTGCTGCTCTGTATTTTGGCTCATCGCATCCACGTGACGCCTCCTGGGGTTCAGAGTGACTTTCCATTAGATTTAGTTTTGTGAGGGTTTTAACTCCATCACTCTTCTCTCTTATGCTGTATTACTGGCCTTGATGAATGAACATGAGCCTAAGCAGGAATCCCCCATCTATATCTAATACAAGGTCCCCTAAGGTAGGATGGAACTTCTTTCAGCTCCTTTCTCTTTGAAGTTGTAGTTACTAAACTTTGGAAGATCTGCACTTTGTGCCTTCCTAGACTCACTGCAGGGTTCTTTAGCTCTTCTCAAAACCTGCTCGCTTTGCTCAAAAAACTGTAATCCTCGTATCATGTCTGTTGGTTTTGGGAGGGGGAATACAATGCTCTGAGGTCTTTCAATAACTATCTGAGTCACCTCCCCTCGTTAGGAAGTACCAAAGGCAGGCTTTAGAAATGGAATGGGTTCATCTTCCTCTCAACCTTAAAGGAGAGCCCTAATCCTTATGTTAATTCTTGTTTCATGGCTTTCTCCCCTACCATCTCTGCCCCCATGCCTCCTTCTCAGAGCTATAGGAGGCGGAACAACTTCAAATCCTTCTCGAAGTTTCGTTATTGCCCTGGATTATCTGACAGAGTTGCCTAATAATGTCACACTTTACAGATCACACCCAACAGTTCCCAAAGAATACAATTGCTTTTGGTAGGCCAGGATCTTAAAAACGTAGGTGGGCGGTCTCTCTGTTTAGAGCGGCTGGGGAAATCCTGTACTTGGTGTGTTGGCTCTCATCTCCGTGTCAGTGAGACTAAAAAGCCATCCTGTAGGTGCCTAGCCAAGGTGAAGTGATTCCATTGTATGGGCAGCTTCTGGCTAAGTAGCATGGCCCCTGTGTGCCAGGCACATTCCGCTGAGAACTACCAATCAACTGGTGCCCTAGAAAACCACAGCATCATCCATTTATGGCTTATCCCCACCCTCCTTTCCTCCTAACCACCGGGCACAGGGAGTGGGGCATGAGCCCCGAGACCTACCACTGCCTCTGCTGTCTTTTGGGGCATACAATGTTTTAGCCACCTGAGCACACACAAACATGGGGCATCCCTGGGACAGGCTGTGTGTGGGCGTAGGGCCCGGTTGTATCTGGAACATGCTGCTGCTTTAAGCTTTGGAGGACATCTCCTTTAGTAACTTTATTTCAGTGTTAGTGGCACCAAACGCTTTGTAAAATGGCCACGATTCGTCTAAGAGAATGGCACTTGCTGCTGGAATTGCTGCCTGCGCCCTGGAGCCTAGCTGAAGGAAGAGATTTCCAGCTGCACTTTTCATGCACACACCCTGCAGGTTGGGCACCCTGTGTTTCCTGGCCCGCCAGGTGAGGGGGACTAGATAGGGGTATCTCATGCTGTCTGGCTGCATCTCATCATGACACCGATCCCATCCCAGAGACCATGCTCTGGCACTGGTTACTAATGCCTGCATGAGGGTCTGTCTCTCCCCTTTGAGACGATGTCAGGCTGCTGGGCTCGGGGAGCAGACAGAGCAGTGACTGACATCCCCCCCCCAGCCCATGCCAGTTCATTTGCTACAGACCCCACTGCCCCCCTTTTGGGTAACTGGAGCTGCAGCCCCCTTCCTGGGGGGAGTCTGCCCAGGCTGGGTAGCCTGTGGCTGGACACTGTGCAGGGTGTGATGTTGCAGGGCCTCTCCCACAGGTAGCTGTGTGGACTGAGGTGGGATCAACCTGGGTCAGGCAGCCTTGCCCCTGCCCACCCAGCATGGGATCCACAGCTGCTGCTCAGACTCCCCTGTCATCCTCTCCTGCTCTAGCCGTCAGAGAATCCACACGGGAGAGGAACCCAGCAATGCACTGAGTGTGGGGAAAGGCTTCACTTGGTGCTCACACCTTTAATGGCCATCAGGGATTGCACATATGATGGGGTAGAGCCACAGGCGCTGACTTTTGTTTTTGCCGATGGGTGCTTTTGAAGAGGTGAGTTTGGGTGGGCAGAGGGGGAGGGGGGGGGCTCTGCCAGTTTGGAGGAAAGGATATTTTCAGCTTATTTATACACTTCAGACTCAAATCTTAAGTCAAAACTCCTTGTGACATGGTCAAAAACGTCGTTGAATAATTTTTTGATGCACATGCATAGGGTAGCCAGAGCACGGGCACTGCTTCCTTTATCAGTTCACCTTGATTCTTTCCTTACACAAGGCAGGCAGGGCTCCTCAAAATCCAACTGTTTAGCCTTTGCAGAAACTTCTTTCCACAGATCCTCAAAACTATTGTTTCTGAGTTTGATTTTATTTCTCTAAATTCAGCTTTCTTTTTGCTTCCTGAAAATGCAGGCTGGTCTTTTGTAGACATGTGTCAACCAATTCTACTCGCTCAAGAATAAGTACAACCAGTTGCAGGTTGAAAAATGTCTCAAACTTACAAAACTGAGTAACAAATCCATGTGCTTTTGCTCCAGTATCAGAGGAATTATTGCTGCCAATTTATATGACAGCAGCCACTCATCTCAGGGATGTAGCTCGTGGACATCACCTCGTGGGGTAGAAAGGGCAAAGACATTGAGCAGCAGAAGCTCCCACTTCTTGTAAGGTCTCAAAGCTGGCCAGCTTTTTTGGAGAGCTTCCCCGGCACTACTCTGCTTGAGGTACCCTGTGCTCCCAGGCAGCTAGGACCTTCTCCCTCCAGGGCTGGAGTGAGACTGACCGAACTCCTCCCTTAGCCCTTATATCAGGGCCAGCTGTGGCTGCCTTTAACCTTTTCACCTAGGAGCAGGGTAACTGCCCTGCTACAGGCCCTATGAAATCCATTGTAGTATTAAGCAACAGAGAGTCCTGTGGTACCTTTAAGACTAACAGATGTATTGGAGCATAAGCTTTCGTGGGTGAATGCCCACTTCGTCAGACGCATGTAATGGAAATGTCCAGAGGCAGGTATAAATATGCAGGCAAGAATCAGTCTGGAGATAGGGGTTAGTTCAATCAGGGAGGGTGAGGTCCTCTGCTAGCAGTTGAGGTGTGAACACCAAGGGAGGAGAAACTGCTTTTGTAGTTGGCTAGCCATTCACAGTCTTTGTTTAATCCTGAGCTGATGGTGTCAAATTTGCAAATGAACTGAAGCTCAGCAGTTTCTCTTTGGAGTCTGGTCCTGAAGTTCTTTTGCTTTAAGATGGCTACCTTGACATCTGCTATTGTGTCCAGGGAGGTTGAAGTGTTCTCCTACAGGTTTCTGTATATTGCCATTCCTGATATCTGACTTGTGTCCATTTATCCTTTTACGTAGTGACTGTCCAGTTTGGCCAATGTACATAGCAGAGGGGCATTGCTGGCACATGGCATATATCACATTTGTGGACGTGCAGTTGAATGAACCGGTTATGTTGTAGCTGATCTGGTTAGGTCCTGTGATGGTGTTGCTGGTGTAGATATGGGGGGAGAGTTGGCATCGAGGTTTGTTGCATGGATTGGTTCCTGAGTTAGAGTTGCTATGGTGCGGTGTGTGGTTGCTGGTGAGAATATGCTTAAGGTTGGCGGGTTGTCTGTGGGCGAGGACTGGCCTGCCTCCCAAGGTCTGTGAAAGCGAGGGATGATTGTCCAGGTTGGGTTGTAGATCACTGATGATGCGTTGGAGAGGTTTAAGTTGGGGACTGTATGTGATGGCCAGTGGAGTTCTGTTGGTTTCTTTCTTGGGCTTGTCTTGTAGCAGGAGGCTTCTGGGTACACGTCTGGCTCTGTTGATTTGTTTCCTTATTTCCTTGTGTGGATATTGTAGTTTTGAGAATGCTTGGTGGAGATCTTGTAGGTGTTGGTCTCTGTCTGAGGGGTTGGAGCAGATGCGGTTGTACCTCAGTGCTTGACTGTAGACGATGGATCGTGTGGTGTGTCCGGGGTGGAAGCTGGAGGCATGAAGGTAGGCATAGCGGTCGGTGGGTTTTCGGTATAGGGTGGTGTTAACGCGACCATCACTTATTTGTACTGTGGTGTCTAGGAAGTGGACCTCCTGTGTAGATTGGTCCAGGCTGAGGTTGATGGTGGGGTGGAAGCTGTTGAAATTGTGGTGGAATTCTTCCAGAGCCTCCTTCCCATGGGTCCAGATGATGAAGATGTCATCAATGTAGCGTAGGTAGAGAAGGGGCGTGAGTGGACGAGAGCTGAGGAAGCGTTGTTCCAGGTCAGCCATAAAAATGTTGGCATATTGTGGGGCCATGCGGGTGCCCATGGCGGTGCCACTGGTCTGGAGGTATATATTGTCACCAAATTTGAAATAATTGTGCGTGAGGATAAAGTCACAGAGCTCAGCAACAAGTTGTGCTGTGTCATCATCAGGGATACTGTTCCTGACAGCTTGTATTCCATCTGTGTGTGGGATGTTTGTGTAGACAGCCTCTACATCCATGGTGGCTAGGATGGTGTTTTCTGGGAGATCACCAATGCATTGTAGTTTTCTCAGGAAATCAGTGGTGTCACGGAGATAGCTGGGAGTGCTGGTGGCATGGGGTCTGAGTAGAGAGTCCACATACCCGGATAGTCCTTCAGTGAGTGTGCCAATTCCAGAGATGATGGGGCGTCCAGGGTTTCCAGGTTTGTGGATCTTGGGTAGTAGATACCCTTAGAGCCCCGACCGGGGTTATTCTATGTTGATTTGTTCCGGTGTTAGTGTAGGGAGTGTCCTGAGTAGATGGTGCAGTTTCTTAGTATATTCCTCAGTGGGATCTGAGGGAAGTGGCCTGTAGAATTTGGTATTGGAGAGTTGTCTGGAAGCCTCCTTCTCGTAGTCAGACCTGTTCATGATGACAACAGCACCTCCTTTATCAGCCTCTTTGATTATAACATCAGGGTTGTTTCTGAGGCCGTGGATGGCATTGCGTTCTGCGCGACTTAGGTTATGAGGCAAGCGATGTTGTTTTTCCACAATTTCTGCCTGTGCACGTCGGCGGAAGCATTCAATGTATAGGTCCAGACTGTCATTTCGACCCTCAGGAGGAGTCCATGTGGAGTTCTTCTTCCTGTGTTGTTGGTGGGAGGGTATCTGTGTATCAGTGCACTGTTCAGTGTTATCTTGAAAGTATTCTTTGAGTCGGAGGCGGCGAAAGTAGGCTTCCAGATCACCGCAGAACTGTATCATATTCGTGGGGGTGCTGGGGCAAAAAGAGAGTCCCCGAGATAGGACAGACTCTTCTGCTGGGTTGTGTGTGTACCTGGATAAATTGACGCTATTACTGGGTGAGTTAGGGGTACCACTGTTGTGGCCCCATGTGGCAGGTAGGATTTTAGACAGCTTACGGTCCTTTTTCCTTTGTAGAGAGGTGAAGTGTGTAATGTAGATCTCCTGTCTTATTTTAGTGAAGTCCATTTGTGTGGAAGGTTGGTTCTTTATGAAAGTCTCCAGGTTGGAGAGCTCTTTTTTGATGTTTTCCTGTTGGCTGTATAGGATGGTGATCAGGTGGTTCCTCGGTTTCTTTGATAGTGTATGGCATAATCTCTCACTGTGGTCTGTGCAGTATGTAGATAGCAATGGATTTTTCACCTTCAGTCCATTTGGTATGATGTCCATCCGTTTGCATTTGGAAAGGAAGATGATATCTGTCTGTACTTGTGCAAGTTTCTTCATGAGGTTGATAGATTGTAGTAGTGTGGATTTTTGGATTTGTGTTTTCTTTTACTTTTTCCATTTTTTTCTTTATGGTTTTTTTAAATCAAAATTGTTTGATACATTGACAACAATTAAGTAGCCTTACTATCAATGCATAAAGCTGTTCAGAATTGGATTGCAATGGGAAAAACTCATTTGACAGGAAAAAATCCTACAATTTAAACAAAACATCCTGCAGATATACAGAGAGAGTAACCCCAGCAACGCACTGAATGTGGGAAAAGCTTCAGTCAGCGCTCACACCTTTTAATGGCCATCAGAGACGGCACATGGGGCTGAGTCCTGCGATGTCTCTCTCTTTGGGGCACTCAGGTTTTGCCCTGGCCGATTGAACTGTTCATCAGGAGTTTAACAGGGTGCCACTCACCTCACGCGAGTGCCCAAGGCTGGTGTGTGTCTTCACCTCTCTTAGTCTGTGTCGCCCCTGTCGGCGGTGTCTCATGCGGGTTTCGGTGACTTTACCCTCCGGCCGAGCCACACACAGGCTGTCTAGGTATCCGACCCAATCAGACCCCTTCCGGGTATTAGTCCAACAGGGCCTGTCTCAATGCCCTCTGTGTACTGTCCTTTCAAAGCCGCTTCCCCGCTCTGTTATGAAGCCGTGTCTCCTTTGACCCCAGCTCTCCAGCTGTGTCACTGTGGTACTTCAGTTCATTCAATCCCCTTCCAGGGGTGTATCAAAGCTCTGTAGTTGCTGACCCTCTTTGGGGTCTTCGTTCCTCTCTCTGGGCCTGGTTCAACTCCCTCCTCAGGGAATAGGACACTCTGCTTGTGGCCAGTGTGGGGACCCGGGCCCGTCCACTACTCCAGGTCCCAGCCCTGGGGACCCTACAAATGGCAGCTCCTACTACATCCCTTTTAATTGCTCACTATGCTCCTACGATTCCCTGGATCACTTCCCACAGGCTCCAGCACCTTCGGCTTCACCCTTCCCTCAGAGCACACTTGTACCAAGTCCCAGCCGCCAGCCAGGAGCTCCTTGCTCCCCTGATCCCTGCCAGCAACTAATAATAATATAATATATAATAATATATGGAGATATACCTATCTCATAGAGCTGGAAGGGACCCCGAAGGGTCATCGAGTCCAGCCCCCTGCCTTCACTAGCAGGACCAATTTTGCCCCAGATCCCTAAGTGGCCCCCTCAAGGATTGAACTCACAACCCTGGGTTTAGCAGGCCAATGCTCAAACCACTGAGCTATCCCTCCCCCCACTGCTCTGTCCCTGCGACCTTCAGCCAGCCAGGAGCACTGTCCTTGCTCCTCTGCCTCCAAGCAGGAACTGACTCTTCTCAGGTACTGCTGTTCCTTTTAGCTGGGCCTGCCATGTTCTGATTGGCTGCTCCCTGCAGCCTCTCTCTGATTGGTAGTTTTCCGCACAGCCACTTTCTGGGGCAGGGTGTGGTAGGACTGCAAGGCTTACAGCAGGGGGGCTGCGGGGCCTGGTCCACCCAGTCACAAGGAGAGATTTCTGGCAGAGCCTGACCAGGGTGACAATGATTCTGAGCTGGGCTAGTGTTGCTGGCTCCTCTGTTTTGGAATTGTAGAATGGCTTTTCCTTAAATACTACCGTAATTGATCTGTGACAAAACCTAAGTAGGATCCGGAATAGCAATGATTTGTCATGTCCTCGCTGAAGTCACAATTATGTCCTGCCCCCACTTTGCCCCATTTTAGTTATTAAAAAGGCATATTGTTTCTTTCCCTTCCTTCTTACATTTCAGTTCCAATCTTTCTTATGAGCTTCAGGGGACTTTTAAAGCTAAAGTAGCTGTACTGAGCTTTCTAAAAACGAAACGACCCATGTTCTGATTTAACAAGCTTCCTCGTGACTGTTTACGCCTCCCTCCTCTGATAGCATTTGCAGGTGTACATTGAAAGGGACACGCTCCTTGATATTTTTCTCCATGGTGGAGATAGCTGAAAACTTATCCGTCTGCTCCTTTCGAATCATCCTGGGTATCGTCATCTCGGTGGTTCTCTTTCTTGGCTTTTCTCTTCTATGTTTAACCGCTTGCTGCTCCCACTAAAAGGGAACCTTCCCACTTCTCTCATAAATCTGCCCCAATTTCATACAAAAATTTAATTCAAGCCGTGGTAGTTCAAAATTGTTTAAAACATTTAAAAAAAAAAAAGAAAAAAAAATCATTTTATTTACAGCATCATTATTCATACTCATCTGGCTTCTGATAAGTAATTTATAAATTACAAAGCAAATATTAATGGGAAAATCTTATGCAAACAGTCCGCTGCATGTAGCTATTGTTCTCTTCAGACATGAAAAATGTCTTCAGATTTGTTGGCAGGCCTTTGCTGCAGCAAACGTTTCAGTGAAACTGGAGAAGTCTACAGCATTTACCATCTCCGATTCAATGGAGAACAGACTTAACAGCCTTACTCTTTCTTGAGCCGTCACAGCACGTAAAGCACTTTGAATCCTTGTGTCACGCAGTCACAGGTCCGATGCTCTGGAACTGCTCCGTATGAAGCCAGCCAGGACTCTGGTGTAGCCTGACTCCTCTCGGCATACTGTCCAGGGCAAAAAGCCTCCTCTGCTATGGCCTTCCTGGTCTGACCTCGGAGTATCCAGCATCCCTGTTCACACCCTACACTTCCCCTTGGCGGCTCGGTGGGTCCACCTGGATGGGACCCCAGAGGGCCCTGCACCCCAACTTCGCAGTCAGCCGCGATTCTGAGCCAGCATTGTAAAACAGAAGGTTTATTGGTTGACAGGAACACAGCGTAGAAGAGAGCTTAGCACAGAAATCAGTGACTTTCAGCAAAGTCTATTTTGGGGGGGACCCAAGGCAGGATGCCCTAGACTCCCCCCTCTGAGTCCCAAACAGGAGACTGCCCTGGAAGCGAGACAAAGACCAGGCGGAGGGGCAAGGGGCATGTTGGAGGTTGGGTTGCTGGACGCTGGGCAAAGTGTCACCTGGTCGCATCCCCCTCTGGGTCTCAGGTGACGAAGGGCAACTGGAGCCTCCTCACCTGCCCCAAAGGGTCTCAGCAAAAGTCACACACCCTTATTCCCACCACCTAGGCATTGGTGCAATACACGGGGAAAATGAGACATACACAGTATTCATGCAAAAGCGTAAAACTGACATAGGCTCACATACAACATCACAAGGGAAAACCCCACTTTGTCATGTCCCTCCCCCTTTGAGACCTAACTGAGCGGGGTCACTTTGGCCAGTGACCTGGAGAAGATCAGCCCCCGCCCCCTCCAGGACAAAACATCGGCTATAACATTTGCACTCCCTTTACCACTGACCATCTCCACATCATAATCCTGGTAGGTCAGACTCCACCTCGGGCTTGGCATGAGCCCCTTTCACCTGGTGCAGCCATTGCAGGAGTGAGTGGTCAGTGTACACAGTGAAGTGCCACCCAGTTAGATCCAGCTGCAGACTTTTAAGAGCCCACCCCATGGCCAGCCATTCCTTCTCTATGGCCACGTAGTTCTGCTCCTGGAGGAGCAGCTTCCTGCTCAGGTACATGATGGAATGTCTCCCCCGGTGTCTGAGGCATTGATGAACACCGTATAGAGTTTGTGAGAGTCTGGGTTTACCAGCACCACGTCCTTGACCAGAGCCTCCTTCAGCACACAGAGAGCCCTCTGGCACTGCCTGGTCCAGACCACCTTGTCTGGCTTCCCCTTCTTGCATAGCTCAGTGATGGTGGCAGCTATGGAGCTAAAGTGGGGCACAAACCTCTGGTAGTACCCCACCATCCCAATAAAGGCCTGGGCCTGTTTTAGTCTGGGGAACGGGCCAATCTCTGATCGCCTCCACCTTGGCTGGCTCTGGCTTTAGGCAGCCGCTCCCCATCTTGTGGCCCAGGTAGGGCACCTCTGCCATCCCCTCCTTGCACTTCCCAGCTTTTACAGTCAGCCCCGCCTCCTGGAGGCAACTCTGTCCCCTCTTCACCTGGAACACATGGTCCTCCCAGGTCTGGCTAATGACACAGATATCATCAATATACACTAGGGTAAAATTCTCCATCCCCCTCAGTAAGTGATTCCCCAGATGCAGGCTGGACCCACCCCCATACTGGTATCATCAATTACACACCGATCATCATTACTAGTAGTAGTAGTATAATTAATGGGAGTCTCTGCATTGTTGTTTTTAAAGCAACTGCTTATGCGACGCAGTTTTGCATTCTGCTCT
The DNA here is from genome assembly GCA_003942145.1 of Platysternon megacephalum. Lineage (NCBI taxonomy): Eukaryota > Metazoa > Chordata > Testudines > Platysternidae > Platysternon > Platysternon megacephalum. The sequence goes on from QXTE01000780.1 coordinate 74,127, forward strand.
TCAACTTCTGCTTTACGCCTCCTTTTTTGAGCACCACTTAAATGTTTTTTTATTCATTATTTTCTTTATCACTTGGACTTGTTCATTCATTCTCCGATGTTGATAATCTCCCGCTCTGCAGCTCACAGCAGACTGCAGTGTGTGCATACGCACCTACACCGCTGACCGTGTGACGCCACGCGCTTCACCGTCAACGATGGCAGTGCGGAAATGGAACCACGACAACATGATTATGTGGCACTTAAAATATATACAAATGTTTTCAAATAGTTTGTTTTTCCTGTATCAGGGCCTCCTGGCTGTGTCTCAGTCGACAAACTACACAGAGACCCTTGTGCTCGTCCAACACCTTGTGCAGTTAATTTACAAATGGATTCCCACCACCTTCATGACATATACAGCTCCTGTAACAAACAGGAGAGAGCACAATCTGTCTCTCCCCCTGCTGCCTGCTTCCCCTCCTTTCTGCTTCCTTCCTGTGCCTATTTGTGGGCTCTGCCTAATGGCTTAATTAGCCTTTCTGCCTTGCCCCACCCACAAATTAGGCACAGCTCCCCTTATTCAGCTCCATTCGGTCTTGCTTGATTGGAGCAGCTGTGAACAGACTCAGCCTTTCTTGCTTAGCAGTCTGTCACGAGCACCAAATTCTTAATATGGACACACATTCTCTATTGAAATATATCGTGATTTGCGATGTGTACACTTATATATGCAGTCGGTATGGGCCCAGCAGATGGCACCGTGATAACCCCGGTATTGCATGTGTAGGGGTCTCTGAGCAAAGCTTGGAGAGGAACTGAATGGATGAAGGCACCTAGTGAGGCTTGCAAGGCAGCAGCCTGGTTTGAGTTCTGGAGCGCTGCTGGTGTAGCAGCAGAAAAAGCATCCAGACAATTTTGCTACCAGTAGCAGCTTCTGCCACGCAAACATGGTCTTTGGGCTACCCATCAGAATATGCTACCACCGGTCCAGGGGGTCGCAAATTGGGAGGGATGGGGGTTTGCCTTGACACAATTAGCAGTTGATCTTTGATTGTTGCAGGGTAAAAATGAGAGACACGCTTTTGCATTCAATGACGGTGTGCTGTGGTGTCACCTTTGCATTTTTATAGGTCTCATTTTGTCTGTGACTAAGTCTAAAGTGAATTGAGACTCGGGGTACAGAGGGTAGCAAATTGTGGCAAAGTGGGTCCCATCCATCAGACTTTGCTACCCATGTGCCTGTCATCGGTCCAGGGGTGCCTTTCGCATCCTCTGGTCCAGGGATAGCGAATTCAGAGGGATGGGTGCTTGTATAATTTGAGTATCAGAGGGGTAGCCGTGTTAGTCTGGATCTGTAAAAGCAGCAAAGAATCCTGTGGCACCTTATAGACTAACAGAGGTTTTGCAGCATGAGCTTTCGTGGGTGAATACCCACTTCTTCGGATGCAAGTAGTGGAAATCTCCAGGGGCAGGTATATATATGCAAGCAAGAAGCAAGCTAGAGATAACGAGTTTAGTTCAATCAGGGAGGGTGAGGCCCTGTTCTAGCAGTAGAGGTGTGAAAACCAAGGGAGGAGAAACTGGTTCTGTAGTTGGCAAGCCATTCATAGTCTTTGTTTAATCCTGAGCTGATGGTGTCAAATTTGCAGATGAACTGAAGCTCAGCAGTTTCTCTTTGGAGTCTGGTCCTGAAGTTTTTTTGCTGCAGGACGGTGACCCTAACATCTGCTATTGTGTGTCCAGGGAGGTTGAAGTGTTCTCCTACAGGTTTTTGTATATTGCCATTCCTAATATCTGATTTGTGTCCATTTATCCTTTTCCTTAGAGACTGTCCAGTTTGGCCTATGTACATAGCAGAGGGGCATTGCTGGCATATGATGGCGTATATTACATTGGTGGATGTGCAGGTGAATGAACCAGTGATGGTGTGGCTGATCTGGTTAGGTCCTGTGATGGTGTCGCTGGTGTAGATATGTGGGCAGAGTTGGCATCGAGGTTTGTTGCATGGATTCGTTCCTGAGTTAGAGTTACTTTGGTGCGGTGTGCAGTTACTGGTGAGAATGTGCTTCAGGTTAGCAGGTTGTCTGTGGGCGAGGACTGGCCTGCCACCCAAGGTTTGTGAAAGTGTGGGATCATTGTCCAGGATGGGTTGTAGATCTCTGGTGATGCGTTGGAGGGGTTTTAGCTGGGGACTGTATGTGATGGCCAGTGGAGTCCTGTTGGTTTCTTTCTTGGGTTTGTCTTGCAGTAGGAGGCTTCTGGGTACACGTCTGGCTCTGTTGATCTGTTTCCTTATTTCCTCGTGCGGGTACTGTAGTTTTGAGAATGCTTGGTGGAGATTTTGTAGGTGTTGGTCTCTGTCTGAGGGGTTAGAGCAGATGCGGTTGTACCTCAGTGCTTGGCTGTAGACAATGGATCTTGTGGTGTGCCCGGGATGGAAGCTGGAGGCATGAAGGTAGGCATAGCGGTCGGTAGGTTTTCGGTATAGGGTGGTATTAATGTGACCATCACTTATTTGTACTGTGGTGTCCAGAAAGTGGACCTCCCGTGTAGATTGGTCCAGGCTGAGGTTAATGGTGGGGTGGAAGCTGTTGAAATCTTGGTGGAATTTTTCCAGAGTCTCCTTCCCATGGGTCCAGATAATGAAGATGTCATCAATGTAGCGTAGGTAGAGAAGGGGCGTGAGTGGACGGGAGCTGAGGAAGCGTTGTTCCAGGTCGGCCATAAAAATATTGGCATATTGTGGGGCCATGCGGGTGCCCATAGCGGTGCCACTGATCTGGAGATACATATTGTCATCAAATTTGAAATAGTTGTGTGTGAGGATAAAGGCACAGAGCTCAGCAACCAGTTGTGCTGTGGCATCATCAGGGATACTGTTCCTGACAGCTTGTATTCCATCTGTGTGTGGGATGTTTGTGTAGAGAGCCTCTACATCCATGGTGGCTAGGATGGTGTTTTCTGGAAGGTCACCAATGCTTTGTAGTTTCCTCAGGAAATCAGTGGTGTCACGGAGATAGCTGGGAGTGCTGGTGGCATAGGGTCTGAGTAGAGAGTCCACATATCCAGACAGTCCTTCAGTGAGAGTGCCAATGCCCGAGATGATGGGGCGTCCAGGATTTCCGGGTTTGTGGATCTTGGGTAGTAGATAGAATAACCCTGGTCGGGGCTCTAAGGGTATGTTGATTTGTTCCGGTGTTAGTGTAGGGAGTGTCCTGAGTAGATGATGCAGTTTCTTAGTGTATTCCTCAGTGGGATCTGAGGGAAGTGGCCTGTAGAATTTGGTATTGGAGAGTTGTCTGGCGGCCTCCTTTTGGTAGTCAGACCTGTTCATGATGACTACAGCACCTCCTTTATCAGCCTCTTTGATTATAATGTCAGGATGGTTTCTGAGGCTGTGGATGGCATTGCGTTCTGCACGACTTAGGTTATGAGGCAAGCGATGTTGTTTTTCCACAATTTCTGCCTGTGCACGTCGGCGGAAGCATTCGATGTATAGGTCCAGACTGTCATTTCGACCCTCAGGGGGAGTCCATGTGGAGTTCTTCTTCTTGTGCTGTTGGTGGGAGGGTAACTGTGTATCGGTGCGATGTTCAGTGTTGTCCTGTATAATTTGAATTATACACATGGACACAAATACAGAGAAGTATTTTTCAAATTTTAAAAACTTTATTATTATAATCTGGTATATAAATAAAAACACTGCTTTTTGTTCCAAGATGTTTTGAACAACAAGCATAAGAACATAAGAACGGCCGTACTGGGTCAGACCCAAGGTCCATCTAGCCCAGTATCCTGTCTACTGACAGTGGCCAATGCCAGGTGCCTCAGAGGGAGTGAAAATAACAGGCAATGATCAAGTGATCTCTCTCCTGCCATCCATCTCCACCCTCTGACAAACAGAGGCTAGGGACACTATTTCCAAGCGGTCCTGTTATAGTTACCTCTTGGACCAGCTCCTGTGCTCCACTCAGGACTAAATCTAGAGTTGCCTTTCCCCTTGTGGGTTCCCATACCAGCTGCTCCATGAAGCAGTCATTTAAAGTATTGAGAAATTTTATCTCTGCATTTCGTCCTGAAGTGAAATGTTCCCAGTGAATATGGGGATAATTGAAATCCCCCACTATTAGAGTTCTTAATTTTCATAGCCTCTCTAATTTCCCTTAGCATTTCATCATCACTATCACTGTCCTGGTCAGGTGGTCGATAATAGATCCCTAATGTTATATTCTTATTAGAGCATGAAATTTCTATCCATAGAGATTCTATGGAACATGTGGATTCACTTAAGATTTTTACTTCATTTGATTCTACATTTTCTTTCACATATAGTGCCACTCCCCCCCC
>QXTE01000780.1:80850-98947 GCA_003942145.1 Platysternon megacephalum
ATATATATATATATATATATATATATATATATATACACACCTGCTTTTATATTGTCTCACTCTTACACAATGTATCACCTGATTTGCTGTGCCCCATATTGCTAATAACACCTTCTCAGTCACGCAACATGCTACTGTTTCGTGTCCACATTCTACTAAGTAGTTAGCCAGACTCCAGTCACACAAGTTCACTCAAAATCCATTAGTAAGCATATTCAGTACAAGTTCATGCTGTTTCAATTTTTCTTTGTAGCTAACAAGAAGATATCAGTCTCAGTATTAAAAAGCAACAGAGAGTCCTGTGGCACCTTTAAGACTAACAGGTGTATTGGAGCATAAGCTTTCGTGGGTGAATACCCACTTCGTCAGACGCATGTAATCATGGCATTGTTCATTAGAATTAATACACGTTCGGCTTGAAAATGTATTAATTTAATTATTTAGTATACATATTTAATGAAAATAAATGAATAACCTGACAGTGTTGACACTGTTATTGTTTTCACTTTGCACAACATAGCATGGATCTTAAAATCAATCACATACATTATACACAATACACTGTCACAGAGTAACGTATTATAATTTAGAATTTTTCCATGCTTTCAGTTTAGCAAATTTAGAAACAAGTTTCTCCAAGTCAATGCTGCGAGCAATGTCATGTTCTATTGACAAGGTAGATAGCCCAACAAGTCTTTGTTGCAACATTGGTGTTCACTTGTATGTTTTTATCAACTTGAGCTTTGAGAAGGTTCGCTCACCACTGGCCACAAAAACTGGGAGAGTCAAGGGGATGCGAAGAGCAATAACTGTGTTGGGGACACTGTCAGCTTATTTTTCCATATGAAGGTCAATACATCTTGCGGTGATGCACTCTTTTGGACTTGTCTTGCAATAGCTTGCAATTCATTGCACAAGTCAAAGGCATCAATATCTTTGCTTGAATCTGGAGCAAGCTTTGCAACATGGTCTTATGTTCTTATGTTTATGGTGAATCCAATGTTCCATAATTTTGCTTTGGTGTTGTATTTTGCAAACTGTAAACATTATATAGGAAGCCAAATACTGAACTAATTTGCTGCATCAATGTGAATCTTTCTTCAACCGAATGTATTGCTGTGTCGATGACTGCAAAGTAAAAGTTCACTTTGAATTTTTCTTTCGGATTATAAATAGGTTTGTCATCTGCTTCATATGTGAACTGCTTCCTCTTTTTTTCTAATACGGATTGGATCTGGTTCAAAAAGTGCCGGTACATCCAACTCCTCCGCAAGTTCACCTGCATCTACCAATGTTTTCTCAAAGTCTGCGTCACTTCTGCGGCCTACAAGAAACTTCTTGGTTTCTCCAAGTTGATTAATGGTGTCACATATGTTGAATTCTTTCGACTGAAGTTGTTTGCTAGTCATGTTGATCTCAAACAATATGTTATGCCACACAACAAGAGAAACAAGAAACTAGAAATGGCTTTTGCAAGATCCTTTGCATCAACTCATGACATATTGCCAGATGATCCTGTTAGAGTAGTGTCATCGTAGATCTCTATCAGAGCATCATAGATGTCACCAAGCTGATAGCAAAGAGGTTTCAAGGCATCAATTCGACTTTCCCATCTTGTTTCACTCAATGGTTTAACTGTGAGATTAGATATGTGGTGTGTTAGAACTTCCCAGTGATGTGTAGAAGCTGAGAAATACACATAAACACGTTGAACTAAACCAAAGAAGGTGGTTGCCTCCAAGCAACACTTTGCAGCATCATTAACAACCAAATTCAATGAATGTGCATTGCAAGGAACGAAAAAGGCTCGTGGATTAATATCCAAAATTCTTCGCTGGACACCATTTTCTTTCCCTTTCATATTGCTCCCATTGTTGTAGCCTTGACCATGCAAGTTTTCTATAGGCAGCGACATCTCTTCTAACTGGCGAAGAATAGTTTCTGTCATACCAGCTCCAGTTGTCTCCGTAAGTGACACAAATCCCAAGAAGTGTTCCTTTATGCATACTGATTCAGTCTCATTCTCTGTCTCTGAAGTAGGCCTATCCACAAACCGAATGATCATGGTCATTTTGTTCAACATGGCCTGCATCTGGTGTACAATCTAGAATGATCAAAAAGTATTTTGCAGCACGTCAGATGCTAGGATGTTTTGTTTGATACCATTGGATAGAAGCTGAATAAACTCCATTCTGTATGTCTTTCCCTAGGTAATGTACATGCATCTCCTTGTCCTTAATCCTGCGAAGATGCTCATCCATAAGTGGGTCAAACAAAGCTAGATATTCAACAAATTTGAGGAATACCCATTACCAGAAGTGTGCAGTTTTTCTTGTGTTCCCCGAAAGGCCAGGTTTTGCATACCAAGAACTCTGACCAAAGCAATCAGACGTTTGAGTATTTGCTGCCAATACTTTTCTTCTTGCTTAATGAAGCGCAAATATTCACCAATTGTTCTCTTGTATTTCAATCGCAGTTCAAGTTCCTTCCATGTTTGAACATTCGTCAAATGTTGACTGCTTTTCTCGTGTCCTGAAAGAATTGCAGACATGTTTTTCCAATCCCTTGAGCCTTTTTCAGAAAGAGATGATGCGCCAATAGTACTACTGGCAAACAACTTGCAGCAGAAGCAAAAGACAGAATCATTTGTTGTGGAATACTGCAACCACTGATAGTGCATTTCTTCTCCATTAATAAGCCTACGTTTGTAATGAATTGTTGAGAATTTTCTTTGCTTGCTATCTTTGGGAAAATCGAACTGCTGTTCTAGTTCCGGCCCATGTTCCACTAAAATTTGTTGGACTTGATCATCACATTTGGCCCAAGTAGCAGGATCACTAAAGCTCAAATTCAAACAAGTGACATTTTTGCTTTCACGTTCTTCCAAGTTTTGATCCTTGCGTGTCTCATTTGATTCGTCTTCAATATTCAGATTATATTCTTCAAACTTTTCTTTAACTTGTGAAACTGTCATCCCCACCTCCATCTCTGCTTGATCCTTTGGCATTGGACTACCTTCATCTCTGGCCAGTGGATGTAGATCAGGGGTCGGCAACCTTTCAGAAGTGGTGTGCCGAGTCTTCATTTATTCACTCTAATTTAAGGTTTCGCGTGCCGGTAATACATTTTAACATTTTTAGAAGGTCTCTTTCTATAAGTCTATAATATGTAACTAGACGACTGTTGTATGTCAAGTAAATAAGATTTTTAAAATGTTTAAGAAGCTTCATTTAAAATTAAATTAAAATGCAGAGCCCCCCGGACCGGTGGCCAGGACCTGGGCAGTGTGAGTGCCGCTGAAAATCAGCTCGTGTGCCGTCTTCGGCACGCGTGCCATAGGTTGCCTACCCCTGATGTAGATACTTCAGAAACGAACCTTCTTGCTTGCTTGCTTTTTTCCTTATCAGCCTTCCGCTTACAAAATTGTGTCAGACAGTTTCTCTATCTGCCATGAGGCTGTATCAACTGAAAACAAAAAAAATGAAATTTTATTCCTATCAGTTCTTTCTCTTGTTCACTATTAAAAGTAAAGGATAGAGAATACATGTCACTTACTAACTATGAGTCACTATTTGAATTTCATCAACTGTTTGATGTAAACATTGATTAAGAGATCAAGATGACTTTTCCTTAAAATTAAGCAAAGTTGATTGTAATCGGAAATACACCCTTTTTAGTCACGTATACTTCCTTCATTCTTTCATATCAAAATCTACTACATTTTATTCTACCTTTAGAATATCCAATTATTGTTAATAAAATTTATAAAATTAGAATGGTGGATACTCCGTTATATATAACAACTGACAATATCAATATGACAAATTTCAACAACCTGCACACGCATATTCGCACATGAGAAACATATACACTCAAATACTTAACATACACACACAATTGACACGAAGTATTAGAAAAATGATGCAGCAGCAATTGCTAGAGTCTTAGATCTGAAACAACTCAACACAAATAGTTCACCTGAGTCGACAACCTCCGAAAACTAGTAAACTTACCCGTTCTGACAGGCTGTTTATAATGCTAACGGCTGTGCGCGACGAGAGAAATGACGTCATTGCCACTTTGTACCGTAGTGAAGCAGTACGCTTGTACCCGCAGCGCAGAGCTGGCGTAGGCTATAGCTGTAATGTACGAGAGAAAAACGACAAGTTAAAATGCAAGTTCAATGACGTTTCTCTTTTCTTTATTCATTCGTTTTCCAGCAATAGTGTAAAAATAAAATAAAATTGGGCACTGCTTTTTGGCGCCCCCAAATCTTGGCGCCCTAGTTCGTCTAGTGGTTACACCGGCCCTGGTGAGAGAGTCATGTAAAAACAAAAAGATTTGTAACCAATGTGCTCTGTCTTACTTAATGTAAAAACTGCCTAAGCTGTTCACATACTTGTGTTTAATTCATGGACCCACTGAACAGTATATCAAAACTAATGTGGCCGTCAATGTGTCAAGGATTGTATGTCAGATATGCACCTCCAAATACATTTCAGTACATGTTTGGCAGCAGTAAATACACTGAAATGTTGCAATTTCAGGTTTATATTGATATTTCAAGGGTATTTGGACTTAAACAATCACATGAATATGTGGTACAACATATTTACTTATTGATACAATTTATACTTTCATGTACCGTCACACTAAGTGGCCTACCTTTCCACCTGCTTTCTCGACCACACAGCTCAAATATGCATCAATAACCTACAACACCTGATGAAAGAGAGGGAACAATTTAAATAACATTTGATGATCAATCCTGCTACCATACATGTTTCGTGGTACTTAAATGTACCTCATCACTTATCCAGCTTCTTGGTTTCAGGCAATGACATGAAGAGCCATACAATTTGATTTTTTCTCACTTTGGCCTCCAGTCTCTCTCTGTATTTGCCGGTCATTACAAATTTGACAAGAAAAAAAAGTAACACATATTACATGCATGGTAATAGTTTACTTTTTCTCTGTTTTACTACTGTGCATGCCGCCACTTTGTACATGAAAACCTTTAACATACTTCATAAACGGAACTATGTTAAAAACCTGTTTAAGAAAGGTGTGGTAACCAATTACCTTTCAGCAACCATTGTTTGTCTTCCACATCCTCCATAAGCATGTCATCAACAACATCATCACTTACATCATTGCTTGAAACATCTTGCCCTATATACTCCTCTTCTTCCATTGCTGTTTTTCTTTTTTTCACTGTGCTGTTATGAGACTTGTAAGATACAGTGCCATCCATTTTTCCAATCTCTTCTGAGGGTGTCTTTTGTTCAGTGTCACCAACAGCAATTTCAATTTAAATGTTTTCCTCTGATCTGCTTTCAGCAGATAATGTCGGTTGCTCTTTAAATGGTTTTAAGTGTGCGATACTGTACATGGTTCTTAACAGTTTCCAATTGGTTTGCAATTTAACTCTTCTACCTTCAACAGTTTTAATTATGTATTTTCCTCGATAGGTAGGTTGCAGCTGTCTTCCTTTTCTTGTTCTCTCTCGCATTCAGTAACATAACACAGTCCCCAACATCAAATGTTATTTCCCCATATTTAGAAGTTTCTTTTAGCATAATGTCTTTGTTGTTTTACTTGTGCTTTAGAAATGTTACGAAGAGCCAGTGCAATGTCAGCATCGTGTCTCTATTTCATATTTACTCTGTACTCTTTGCAGAAATCTTCCCTGAATTTATTCATATCTGAGTTCTTTGTAAACAAATGGAGAAGGGGTTGTATTTGTAAAATGAAGACACACAGAATGCCGTATGTACATGAAAGCTGCTGGTACTAACACACACTTACCGTGTAACTCTCTGAGACTTCTGGAAACACCGGGTAATCACAAAACATTAGTCAAAAGGGTGAAATTTTTGTTGTTTCATGTACTTTAGTTCACAAAGAAAACAAAATGGGCTCAAGGAATTCATCCCAATTACTCTGTGTCATCAACTATCTTCTGCAATGCTCTGTAACAGATGATGATTGATTCGTTTGTGTGTGTGGGGGAGCACATGTACAATCTTGACTGAAACAGATTATACATAATCAAAAATACTTGCAATTTAACACACTAATTTTGAAGACTTTGTAATGAGTTGCATCTTCTGGCATAGTACACTCTTCTTGCCATTAGTACTGTAATTTTCCCACCCATTCACTTACCTTTGATGGATTTATTAGTGTTTTCAGCCAAGCCATTGGTTTGTGGGTGGTACGGGCTGGTGAAGCTACGTTCTATTTCCAATCTTTTGCAAATATACAGGTTCAACTGAAAGAAAATAAATTACATCATAAACTTGCATACAGACTTGTCTTAAGGAATGTTCGTTCGCCTATTTGCCATTACTTTTATATGTAATTAGCAACAGGAATAACCCATCTTTTAATATTACTATTGGAAACAAGTTGTTGTGGGTTTTTTTTGGTAGATATGAAGACACCCCCAAAAATGTTATAGCAACTCTGACAGTGACCAACAGCAGTTTATCAAAAAAAAAGTATGGTGATTGTTCTCAAACAGTTGTCAACAACAATGTGCCTTTAATAAAAAAATCACAAGGGCAATGAAACCCATGTTCACTGTCAGCTATCTGTGACCTGATAGTGAGGTTGAATACACAGTAAAAATAACCTGAAAAAAAAGTCATTACCTTATTATTGAATTCAGGACCAAAATCTGTCAGTATCCACCATGGGCATCCACGTCTAACAACCATTTTGTACATGCTGTTTGCCACCTCATATGCTGACTTTTTTCAAAATGGAAAGGCTTCCACCCATCTTGAAAGGTAATCTATGGCTGTCAGTATGTACCGGTATCCACTCTTTGTTGCCGGTAATGGTCCTATTAAATGCATTCCTACCAATTCCCAGATCTGAGTGACCTATATGCAAGGGTACAGTCATACTTCACATTTTTCTTCAACTACCTGAAGGCGGGTTCCACAGAGGATGGAGCTAGGCTGTTCTCAGAACACGGAGCAATGGTCTCAAGTTGCAGTGGGGGAGGTTTAGGTTGGATATTAGAAAACACTATTTCACTAGGAGGGTGGTGAAGAATGGAATGGGTTACCTAGGGAGGTGGTGGAATCTCCACCCTTAGAGATTAAAAGAGCTGCCGGTCATATCAGAGCCCTCGGAGGCGGTGGAGGTAGGCATGCGCTAACATGCTCTACGCTGGATTGCCTACACCATAAAAGGAGCCTCTGCAGGGCCTGGAGGCAGAAGACATGGACCTGAGTGCAAAGGCAGGCCCGGCCCTGTCCACCCTCCTCCAGGGGAAGACAGTGCAGTCCTGGCCAGAAAAACTCCAGCGGTAACCTCTGGAACCAGGCCAGGATACCGGGGGCTGGGCTCGGTGTGTTGAGCTGGTGCCAGAGCATGGATAGGATCAGCTGGTTAAGCATCAGTGCCCTCCCCCACAGGGAAAGGTACCGGAGCAGTCCTGTCAACCTCCACCACCGCTCAGCCACCCTGCCCGCCTAATCTTGCCAGTTCTCCAGCAGAGAATGATGTGCGGCGGAAAGGTAAACACCTAGATAGAGCAGTGGCCCCGCATTCCAGTGAATGGTTTGAAGCACAGGTGGCAGGGAGCTCACCTGCCACCCATCCCCGACCATCAGGCCAGAGCTCTTGACCCAGTTGACCCGGGCAGAGGAGGTTGCTGAGTAAATCGTCTGGCAAGCCTCCACCCGCATCACGTCGCCCGGGTCCTGGACTACGAGGCAGGGCCACCCAGAGGAGTCAGGGGGCCTGGGGCAAAGCAATATCGGGGGCCCCTTCCATAAAAAAAAGTTGCAATACTATAGTAACATGTATTTGGAAATGTAAAAAATAACCAGTGAAATACATTAAAAAATTATTTTTTAATAATTTGAAAATACACGAAATACATTATTTAAAAACATTAAATGCTTTAATGGTATGTATACATTTGCAATTACATAATGCTTCTTATGAAATCATTTTTTTACAAATTGTTCTGAACATTAATTATATAGCTGCAAATTTTTTCCTCGCTTTCATTTTGGCGAACTCATTAATAATGTCATCAAAACTTATGTCTTTGGCCATTTCATATTCTGTGCTCAAAGTGAGCAAATGGTTCAGCCTTTCTTCCCTGGTGGCTGAACGCAAACAATTTTTAATCAATGTTAGCTTACTAAATGCACGCTCTCCCAATGCTACCGACACTGGCAACACTGTTAGTAGGCGTAAACAAATACACTTCTTAATGCTCTCTTCAAAAAAGGGTTGGAAAATGAGTTTCCACAGATTTGTAAGTGCAGAGGTTATATGTCCATCAACTCTTAAGTTGGAATCTTCTTTTATTTTGTAAAAGATTCTAAGTTCCTCTTTAAGATCTTCTCTCTGGAGGTCTTTTGGATATGCTGTGGCCAAAGTGTCAACAAAATTTTCTATAGAAGATTAATCCACTTTATCTGGCGGACACAAAATGGGTGAAAATAAATTTGAGACTTCAGCCATTCTTTCGCCAAGACCTCCTAGCTCTGATAGAAGCAAATCCATTGTCGGGAAGAACACCTGTACTTTGAACTGAATATCGGGAGAGTCAAACGTATAGTCTGCATCCCCTGGGTCGTCAAAGAATCGCTTGTTCTTCCGGATCCTTGAGTCACTTTTCATTTTTGGGTCAATGCCGAGGCTTGAAGCGACTTGTTTGGCTTCTTCAAAAAAAATTGGCCAAGAATATTTCATTGTTTGAATTTCCTTGACTAAGTTGCTCACGTGTTTAGCTCCCTCTTCCATTGTTAGTTTGGCGCTTTATAGGACCTCGTTCTTGTCATCAATGCACTGAATCACTTTAAACCATATTGTAGTAAGAAGTACAAATTCAAATGACTTAAGCCACTTAATGAAACAGTCAACATCTGCCTGGATTTCGGGAGGTAAATGAAGCTCCTCTTCAATTTTAATTAAACTTTCCAGCACGCCTGTGTGATTTTTGATTAGGGGGCGAACAGCATCAACTCTTGCGCTCCACCTAGTTTTAGATACAGAGTGAAGAGATATATTCGCAGTGGTCTGCAAAATTTTCCATCTCACAGGGCTAAGAGCAAATACTTTATAGAGTTTCTGAACATTTCCAAAATATGTTTTTACCTCTACACTGGTTTCCATAGCGTGGGTGCCACAGAGGTTCAGCGTGTGAGCGCTGCATGGAGAAAAATAGTCTTGGGCATTTTCTTCCAAAATTCTTGTCTTTACTCCCTGAAATTTTCCTGACATGTTAGAGGCATTGTCATATCCCTGCCCTCTGCACCAAGATAGTTCTAAGGGTACGTCTACACTACGGGATTAATCTGAATTTACAGAATTAGATTTTTGGCAACCAATTGTATAAATTCGAGTGCATGCGGCCACACTAAGCAGATTAATTGGGCGGTGCGCGTCCATGTACCGAGACTAGCGTCGAATTCCGGAGCGTTGCACTGTGGGTAGTTATCCCATAGCTATCCCATAGTTCCCGCAGTCTCCACCGCCCATTGGAATTATGGGTTGAGATCCCAATGCCTGATGGGGCAAAAACATTGTCGCGGGCGGTTCTGGGAACATCCTCCCGCTCCCTCCGTGAAAGCAACAGCAGACAACCGTTTCACGCCTTTTTTCCTGGGTGAACTGTGCAGACGCCATACCTCGGCAAGCATGGAGCCCGCTCAGCTCAAGACAGCAGGCATGAACATTGTAAACACCACGCGCATTATCGTGCACTTTATGCTGAACCAGGACCTGAAAAACCAGGCGAGGAGGAGGCGGCTACGGCAGCGCAGCGACGAGAGTGATGAGGACATGGACAGAGAATTGTCTCGCGCCACGGGCCCCGGCGCTTTGGAGATAATGTAGTTAATGGGGCAGCTTCTCGCTGTGGAACGCCGATTCTGGGCCCGGGAAACAAGCACAGACTGGTGGGACCGCATAGTGTTGCAGGTGTGGGACGATTCCCAGTGGCTGCGAAACTTTCATATGCATAAGGGCACTTTCATGGAACTTTGTGACTTGCTTTCCCCTGCCCTGAAGCGCCAGAATACCAAGATGAGAGCAGCCCTCACAGTTGAGAAGCGAGTGGCGATAGCCCTGTGGAAGCTTGCAACGCCAGACAGCTACCGGTCAGTCGGTAATCAATTTGGAGTGGGAAAATCTACTGTGGGGGCTGCTGTGATGCAAGTAGCCAAAGCAATCGCTGAGCTGCTGCTACCAAAGGTAGTGACTCTGGGAAATGTGCAGGTCATAGTGGATGGCTTTGCTGCAATGGGATTCCCTAACTGTGGTGGGGCGATAGATGGAACCCATATCCCTATTTTGGCACCGGAGCACCAGGGCAGCCAGTACATAAACCGCAAGGGGTACTTTTCAATGGTGCTGCAAGCACTGGGGGATCACAAGGGACGTTTCACCAACATCAACGTGGGATGGCCGGGAAGGGTTCATGACACTCGCATCTTCAGGAACACTAGTTTGTTTAAACGGCTGCAGCAAGGGATTTACTTCCCAGACCGGAAAATAACCGTTGGGGATGTTGAAATGCCTATGGTTATCCTTGCGGACCCAGCCTACCCCTTAATGCCATGGCTCGTGAAGCCATACACAGGCAGCCTGGACAGTAGTCAGGAGCTGTTCAACTACAGGCTGAGCAAGTGCAGGATGGTGGTAGAGTGTGCCTTTGGACGTTTAAAGGGTCGCTGGTGCTCGTTACTGACTCGCTCAGACCTCAGCCAAACCAACATTCCCATTGCTATTGCTGCTTGCTGTGTGCTCCACAATCTCTGTCAGAGCAAGGGGGAGACCTTTATGGCGGGGTGGGAGGCTGAGGCAAACCGCCTGGCCGCTGATTACGTGCAGCCAGACACCAGGGCGATTAGAAGAGCACAGCAGGAAGCGGTGCACATCAGAGAAGCTTTGAAAACAAGTTTCATGGCTGGCCAGGCTACTGTGTGAAAGTTCTGTTTGTCCCTGATGAAAACCCGCCCCCTTGATTGACTCATTCCCTGTAAGCAACCCACCCTCCCCCCTTCGATCACAGCTTGCTTTGAAAGAAATAAAGTCAGTATTGTTTAGAAATCATGCATTCTTTATTAATGGGTAATAAACATAGGGAGAGAACTGACAAGGTAGTCCGGGTGGGGTTTGGGAGGAGGATTGGAGGGAAGGAAAAGGTCACTAAAAATTTTCAAAATAATGACAGCCTTTTGCTTGGGCTGTCCACTGGGGTGGGGTGGCAGGGTGCACGGAGCCTCCCCCCCCCCCCCGCGTTCTTACACGTCGGGGTGAGGAGGCTATGGAACTTTGGGAGGGGGGGGGGCGGCTATTCAGGGGCTGCAGCGGCACTCTGTGATCCTGCTGCTGCCGTTCCGGAAGCTCCACCAGACGCCGGAGCATGTCTGTTTGCTCACGCAGCAGCCGCAGCGTTGCATCCCGCCACCTCTCATCTCGAGCATCCCTTCTCTCCTCACGTTGGTCCCTCATGTCCTCATGTTGGTCCCTCTTGTCCTCACGGTCACTGGCATCTTTCCTGAACTTTGAAACCGTGTCCTTCCACTTATTCAGATGAGCTCTTTCATTGCGGGTTGATTGCATGATTTCTGAGAACGTATCGTCTCGCATGCGTTTCTTTCGCCGCCTTATCTGGGAGAGCCTTCGGGATGGAGGAGGGAGGCTTGAAAAATTTGCAGCTGCAGGAGGAGGAGAAAAAAGGGAGAGAAGTATTTAAAAAGATACATTTTATAGAACAATGCTTGTACTATTTCACGGTGAACAACACTATTCACATTACATAGCACATGTGATTTCGGTACAAGGTTGCATTTTGCATCTTATATTGAGTGCCTGCGGCTTTGGTGTTAGAGATCACAGCAGACGCAGGGCCGGGCAACAGAATTCGGGTTGTGTGCAGCCATGGTAAGCCATTGTCTTTCGGCTTCTGCATTAAAGCAGCGCCCTCCTTTTCCATAGCAAGCAAAGCCCATGAAGTGCTGCGGTTTTCCTGTTACCGCGCAGCAGCAGAAACCAAAATAAACCCCCACCACCACCCATTCAATTCTGTGGGATGATCGCTTTACCCCTCCCCCCACCAGGTGGCTGGTATCAGGGAAGATCCCTGCTAGCCAAACGCGAAAAGCTCAGCGCCATTATCCACCCCCTCCCCCCCACCCGCTTGGCTAACTGCAGGGAAGGATTTGTTTTCAGCCACAGGCAAACAGCCCAGTAGGAACGGGGCCACCTGTGTCCCCTTAATTACATTCCCGTATTTCAACCAGGTTACCATGAACGATATCACTCTCCTGAGGATAACACAGCAAGATAAAGAACGGATGTTGCTTGAATGCCAGCAAACACCGGGACCATACGCTGCCAAGCTTTGTCGTGCAATGATACCAGATTACTTGCTGCTAGCATGGCGTGGTCAAGTGTCCTACCATGGAGGACGGAATAAGGCTGCCCTGCCCAGAAACCTTCTGCAAAAGCTTTTGGAGTACCTCCAGGAGAGTTTCATGGAGATGTCCCTGGAGGATTTCCGCTCCATCCCTAGACACGTTAACAGACTTTTCCAGTAGCTGTACTGGCCGCGAATGCATCCCAAGTCCTCAGGGCAAATTAATCATTAAAAAATGCTTGTTTTTAAACCATGTTTGATATTTACAAAGGTACACTCACCAGAGGTCCCTTCCAGGGGGTCTGCGCTACCGC
Organism: Platysternon megacephalum; assembly: GCA_003942145.1. Taxonomy (NCBI): domain Eukaryota; kingdom Metazoa; phylum Chordata; order Testudines; family Platysternidae; genus Platysternon; species Platysternon megacephalum. The sequence continues at coordinate 93,562 of QXTE01000780.1, forward strand.
CTTGGGAGGGTTCGGAGGGTACTTCAGTCAGGGTGAGAAAAAGATCCTGGCTGTTGGGGAGAACGGAGTGCTGTGTGCTCTCCGCAAGCTCGTCCTCCTCCTCCTCCTCCTCTTCCCCGTCCGCAGAATCCTCATGCATGGCTGAGAGTAACCCCTCCTCGGAATCCACGGTCAGGGGTGGGGTAGTGGTGGCGGCCCCCCCTAGAATTGCATGCAGCTCATCGTAGAAGTGGCATGTCTGCGGCTCTGCCCCGGACCGTCCGTTTGCTTCCTTGGTTTTCTGGTAGGCTTGTCGGAGCTCCTTCACTTTCACACGGCACTGATATGAGTCCCGATTGTGGCCTCTCTCCATCATGCCCTTGGAGATTTTGTCAAATGTTTTGGCATTTCGTCTCTTGGACCGTAGTTCTGCTAGCACGGAATCCTCTCCCCATATAGCGATCAGATCCAGTACGTCCCGTGTGGTCCATGCTGGTGCTCTTTTTCGGTGCTAGGACTGCATGGTTACCTGTGCTGATGAGTTCTGTGTGGTCACCTGTGCTCTCCACGCTGGGCAAACAGGAAATGAAATTCAAAAGTTTGCGGGGCTTTTCCTGTCCACCTGGCCAGAGCATCCGAGATTAGATTGCTGTCCAGAGCGATCACAATGGTGCACTGTGGGAGAGGTCCCGGAGGCCAATACCATCGAATTTCGTCCACACTAACTCTAATTCGAACCGGCAATACCGATTTCAGCGCTCCTCCCCTCGTCGGAGAGGAGTACAGAAACCGATTTTAAGAGCCCTTTATATCGAAGTAAATGGCTTTGTTGTGTGGACGGGTGCAGGGTTAATTCGCTATAACGCTGCTAAATTCGAACTAAAATCGTAGTGTAGACCAGGCCTTGGTCACATTCTTTTAAAAACCTCTTTATCTGTTCTGCTATATTTGCACCAGTCTTTTCAGAATCTACTAGTTTAACCAATCTTTCATGCACATCTCAATTTCCATGTTTTTGCACCACATATCTGAGAATAAAAACTAACTGCTCTGTGTGTGAAACATCAGCTGTACCATAAACAACAACTGCTGAAATATCTGGCTTTTCTTACCTCTTCAAGAATAGAGTTTAAAACTTTCTCCCCACACAGTTTCAAGAACTCATTCTGACTATGCCATGACAGGTAGTGAGCCTGCATTCTTCGACCAGACTCCCTGCATTGAGCTACCTCTCTAGATGTTGTTTCACCTCAGTATTGTACTTGCCCACAAGCTTCAGTGTTGACAAGAAAAGCCCATAGTCGTCATAATCAAGAGTAGAATGGCTACCACGAAATGGCTAATTATTCTTTGCTAGGAAAAGAATTACGTCAACAACTGCAGTTAATATTTTAGGCCATTTTTCCTCCTCCTGTTTAATACTATGCTGTAATACTGCATCAATGCCTCTTTTATCACTGAGTGTCTGAAATAATTCCTTCCACTTCATGTAATTGCTCAAATGTAAAGTGTTTTCTTCATGACTCTTGATTTTCTCGTAAATCTTTTTCCAATTATCGGCAATTCCATCTTCGACAAATTTTGAATGATGTAATTGGTTAGTTTGAGTTTCACTTCTGTAGAGACTGCAGGGAAAAGAAAATATTGCTGCAGCTTCTTTACTCCACACCCCATCCAGTCTCTTTTAATACATTCGCCATTACTCAGATGTTTAGAAAAAACTGTTATCGGCAATTTCCTGCCAAAAGAATCACGAGGAAAGTTTTCGGGCTTATGTGGTGGACCCTTCAATACAATAAGATCTTTTTTTCTTTATATCTAGGTACTTCCAAGAGGCTGGGTCATTACTGCACAACTCTTCTTCGTCGTTCCCATCTACAGCAGCAGGACTAGTCGACTGTACCAGTTTCTCAGTTACAGCAGTGTTACCTCTGTGTTCTCCATTGTCTATCCAAAGAGGCTGGATTTCCTTCTTCCTCCGCAACAACCATAACATTGTTTTCTTAATGTGGTAATATTTTGGATTCCTCACACACTGCCTTTTCGTTTTCTCTTACAACACCACTTTCACTTCCCACCTCCGAAGAGCCTTGAATGTCAGCATCGCTCAACTCAGTCAACTGACTGGACTTGGGTTGTGCCTGAAGAAATTTGTGAAGTTATTTTTCCCTTTTCTTCTTGCGTCTGTCTAGCTTTCTTCTGCTTTCTCTTCTCAAATCCTGAAAGATATGTATGTTTCATTTTCCTAACCTCTACGATCATTGACTATGTGATACCTGCAAACAAATTAATTCCCTTGGTATCTTTCATTTTGTTAGGTAGTGTGACGGTGTACCCCATAATGCTTTATGAGTCAAAGAATTTTCTAGAGTAGTAGTCGGAGGGGAGGGGAGGACCAATGGTAATGCGGCGCCGCAGTAGTGGGGACGCATGCTGTGAGCGAACGTGGACTTTCTGTATAGAGCGTATCATGCAATTAAAGTCAAACGCAATGACCTTTTTTTTTTTTTTTTTTTGAGACATTAGGGCAGGCATCGTCAAACTTTTTGGCTCAAGGGCCACATCAAGGTTCCAAAATTGTATGAAGGGCCAAGTAGGGAAGGCTGTGCCTCCCCGAACAGCCTGGCCCTGCCCCCTATCTGACCCCCACCCACTTCCTGCCCCCTGACTGCCCCCCCAGAATCCCAGACCCATCCTGCTTCTTGTCCGCTGACTGCCCCCTGAGACCCTCCCCAACCACCACCCCGGGACCCCACCCCCCACCAATTCCCCTTATCCCCTGACTGCTCCGACCCCTATCCACCCCCCCGCCGAGTCCTGACAGACCCCCGGAACGCCCACAATCCAACCCCCACTCCCCATCTCCTGACCGCCGCCCCCAGAACCTCTGCCCCTTATCCACCCCCCCCCCCCCCGCTCCCTGTCCTCTGACTGTCCCTGGGACTCCCTGCCCTTTATCCAACCCCCCACTATTGGCAGCTTACAGGTCCAGGTAGAAGACCAGCAGCTCAGAGATCTGTTCTAGCGAGGAGGGATTAACCCCATTCACTTCACACACCTGGTCTGAGAGACCCAGGTGTCCGAGCCACACGGCCTTCGGTGACCCAATCAGACCAAACGCAGCTCACCCAGGTCCCTTCACCTCCAAGTGCAGGACCCACAGTTACTTCTCACGCTCCCCTGGGACTCTCCCATGTGGATTCTCTGACGTCTAGACCAGGGGCACCATTTGGGGGGGCAGTGTGGACTCTGCCCCCCCCCCCCCAAGTTTTGTACAAGAGGTGGGCTCCCAGGTGGAGCTCTTAGCTGGACAGAATTAGTGTGGGATGTGAGTTCCACGAGGCACCAGCTGGTTGTGCGAGGCGAGTCTGGGCCTGGGGATGCAGCAGGGTGACCTGGGGCATTGTCTGGGTGGCCACCCAGGAGTTCCTCAGTGTCACTGAGGTGGGGAAGGTGTCCTCTCAGGAACTGACCTGCCCTCGCTCATTGCCCAGGGCGGGGGTTAGGTGGACCTATGTTGATCTCTTGCGTCTCCTCAGTGTGGTCAGCCTCTTCCTCGGTCCCCTGTATAGGCCATCACACAGGGGCTGCTGCCCAGGGCTGGATGTGACCCAGCCGCTGAGGCCAGCTGGCTCAGCAGACTCCAGTCCCAGGGGGCCATGTGGGGTCTGGCCACGGCCACATCAATGTTGCTGCCAGATGCAGAGGGGATGGGATGTCATTGGTCATCACTGCCCCTGGGCCTGTCCACCTCATCCTGGCTGGGTGCTGCTCCTGTCTCTGGATACTCCCTGTCGTAGCTGCTCCACCTCCCTGGGCTGTGGCTTCCAGCCCTCCTGGGCTTCAGATAGTCCTTCCATGGTGGCAGCAGAGCCAGGACTCATCCCTCTACCACAGGTCTCCCCCCTCGGACCATGCACAGTTGGACTGTCTATCCTTAGCCCTCCCAGCTCTTGACCTCTCTGTTTCCCTGGCAGTCTTCCTACTCGGCGCTTCCTCTGGCTTCCCGCCATAGATCAACCCCTCCCCAAGGTCTGTTCTGCTTCCAGAGATTAGGTCTCTGTGCAGCTGCTTTCCCAATTTCTGAGCAGAGAGCTTGGCCTAGTCTCTGCAGACTGGTACTGGGGCAGCTCACCCAGGTTTTCGGTGTCACTTCTTCACTACTGACTGAGACACAGGCTTATATCCTATAGCCCTGGGATATGTGATAAGCTGGTTACAGGGTCGCCGTGGCCAACGTTGCCCTGACACACGCTCTCCCAAGCCAGCTGCTACCTGTGTGGGTCTGATGTCATTTTGGGGTTGGATGATGTAGCAGAAACAGCACCTGGCCACTGAGAAAAGCAACGGGTTCTGGGGCTGTGGGAACTTGCGACTGAGACTGTCCGCTATCGAGTTTTGTGCCCCCGAAGGTAGGCCGCTGATAGTATGATGTTATGGGAAATGCTCCAGTTCCATAAAATCAGTGCTTCCACATAGAGGTAGGGTGACCTGGCTCCTCCCTGTTGATGTATGTAATATAGACATGCTACGTTGTCTGTTAACTCATGTGAGTTCCCTTGGTCAGTGGGAGGAAACGGGCAAAGGCATTCCTGACCGCTCTGAGCTCAAGGAGGTTGATGTGGGGAGAGACAGCCATGGACGACCATTTGCCCTGTGTTGTAAGGTAATTTAGATTTGCACCCCATCCTATGAGGGATGACTCGGTGGTGAGAAGTAATGTCAGGGAAGTTTGCAAAAGGGGGATCCCCTTGCAAACATTTGCTGTGCTTTTCCACCAGTCCAGGACGTTCTTGATCTTGGTGGGCAGTGCCAGAGTTTTGTCTAGTCTGTTTGGTCTGTAGATTGAGCTGAAGCACATCTGGAGGCACTGCATGCGAAGCCTGGCATGAAGTATCACCACTGTGCTGGCCGCCATATGCCCCAGGAGTTGGAGGCAGTGTCTGGCTGATATTTGAGGGCGGTTTTGCATTGCCTCTATGAGCATGGCCAAGGAGAGGAACCTGTGCTGAGACAGGAGTGCTTTGGCCTGTAATGACTCGAGGTTGGTCCTTATGAACTCTTGGCTCTACGATTGATTTTTGGATGCTGATCTGCAGACCCAGTTCCGTTAATAAGTCTATTGCAGTCTGGGTGCAACCTGACAGGCTTCGTTGAAGGAGCAGGCTGTGAGGAGACAATCATCTAGGTCGGAGTAGATCATGATCTCCTGGGAGTGTAGGTGAATGGCCACTCCTGAGAGAACCTGGGAGAATACTCTTGGAGCCAATGATAGTCCGAAGCAGAGCACTCTGTATTAGAAGTGGTTTTCTCCTAGGGTGAATTTGAGGAACCGTCTGTGGGACAGTCATGGAAATCATAGAATCATAGAATCATAGAATCTCAGGGTTGGAAGGGACCTCAGGAG
>QXTE01000781.1:49787-61139 GCA_003942145.1 Platysternon megacephalum
CCCCACCTGACCCCACAGCCCTCCTGGAGCTGGGAGAGAACCCAGGAGTCCTGGCCCCCCCAGCTCTACCCCACCAGCCCCCACTCCCCTCCCAGAGCCGGGGAGAGAACCCAGGAGTCCTGGCTCCCAGCCCCCTACCCCACCAGACCCACTTCCCTATTAAAGCCATAGCTTTCTCTCCAGCTCTACCACCCCCCTCCCAGCTCCAGGCTATATGATGAGATCATCTTCAGGGCTGGGGGAGGGGAGGCACATCAGAGGGGGGGAAGGATGGGCACAGCCCCCTCCCTGCCACACTGGCTGGGAGGGCGACCAGCCCCACAGAGTCCCCCTAGGGAGGGAGCAGGACGAACACATGATCTCATCCTCCTTTGGCGCGGACGGTCTCCATTAGCCGCTGGGCCGCAGACTTCCCACCTCCGGGGGGCCATGACTCCTGCAGTGCTGGGGGGCACTGGTTGGCTCAGGGGGGCGGGGCCTCTCCCCTCTATGGGGTGCCATCTCCCATCCGGTCTCAGTGTGGTACTGCCTGGGTCAGGGGGGCAGGGAATGGGGCCCGGGGCCTCTCCCCTTGCGCCAGTGCTTAACCAAGAGCAGGGCCCAGAGCGGGGCCGTGCTTGGAGACGGGATACCGGGGTAGATGGGCCTCGCCCCAGCCTGCCCGTGCTCTGTTCCTGCAGGCAGAGGCTGGGTTTCTTCCTGTTTCTCTTGCTGCTCTAAATTTAGAGCGAGAGCAGAGCGGGTCCATGTGCCATCAGCTTCCCACGCAGCCCCGGAGCAGCCGGGCGCGGCAGGCGGAGGAGATGCCTGGGGGCTGAGGCAGACCCAGAGGCAGGGGCCGTGCAGTGACAAGCCAGAGGGGCACTGGGATGAGAAGTGGCACCTCTGCAAAATCAGAGGGGAGGGAGAGGAGGGTCATTAGGAGCCTGAGAACGCTCACATGGCGCCCGGCACCGGGGCCCCCCGATCTCGGCCGGGGTGTGGGCGGGGCCGGCACCGGGGCCCCCCGATCTCGGCCGGGGTGTGGGCGGGGCCGGCACCGGGGGCCCCCGATCTCGGCCGGGGTGTGGGCGGGGCCGGCACCGGGGGCCCCCGATCTCGGCCGGGGTGTGGGCGGGGCCGGCACCGGGGCCCCCCGATCTCGGCCGGGGTGTGGGCGGGGCCGGCACCGGGGGCCCCCGATCTCGGCCGGGGTGTGGGCGGGGCCGGCACCGGGGGCCCCCGATCTCGGCCGGGGTGTGGGCGGGGCCGGCACCGGGGGCCCCCGATCTCGGCCGGGGTGTGGGCGGGGCCGGCACCGGGGGCCCCCGATCTCGGCCGGGGTGTGGGCGGGGCCGGCACCGGGGGCCCCCGATCTCGGCCGGGGTGTGGGCGGGGCCGGCACCGGGGGCCCCCGATCTCGGCCGGGGTGTGGGCGGGGCCGGCACCGGGGGCCCCCGATCTCGGCCGGGGTGTGGGCGGGGCCGGCACCGGGGGCCCCCGATCTCGGCCGGGGTGTGGGCGGGGCCGGCACCAGGGCCCCCCGATCTCGGCCGGGGTCTGGGCGGCGCCGGCACCGGGGCCCCCCGATCTCGGCCGGGGTCTGGGCGGGGCCGGCACCGGGGCCCCCCGATCTCGGCCGGGGTGTGGGCGGCGCCGGCACCGGGGCCCCCCGATCTCGGCCGGGGTGTGGGCGGGGCCGGCACCGGGGGCCCCCGATCTCGGCCGGGGTGTGGGCGGGGCCGGCACCGGGGCCCCCCGATCTCGGCCGGGGTGTGGGCGGGGCCGGCACCGGGGGCCCCCGATCTCGGCCGGGGTGTGGGCGGGGCCGGCACCGGGGCCCCCCGATCTCGGCCGGGGTCTGGGCGGCGCCGGCACCACGTACACGCCTGCTGCCATAGCCCTGCTCGGCCGATAGATGTTGGGCCGTAGAGAGCTGGAAATGACGTGGCCCCGAGAGGCCGTTATAAATAGACACCGATCGATACCTCGCAGACCAGGTCTCTGGCAAGAGGAACCCGCTCCCGTTTTCTTCCCGCAGCCCGTCCCAACGCCACGCCCTCTGCCCGCCTCAAAGAGCCCTGCCCGACGGCCCGAGATCAAGGCCTGACCGAGATCCGGCCCCGTCGCCCCGGGCGCCCCCCAGGCCCCGACCGAGATCCGGCCCCGTCGCCCCGGGCTCCCCCCAGGCCCCGACCGAGATCCGGCCCCGTCGCCCCGGGCGCCCCCCAGGCCCCGACCGAGATCCGGCCCCGTCTCCGCGGGCGCCCCCCAGGCCCTGAGTGAAATTGGCAGCCCCTGTGGTGCAGGCACTGCACAGAGATTAACCTGGCTTTGTCTGCCAGCAGCTGAAATGGGGAAACTGAGGCACACTGCTGTGTGGCTGTGGCTAAGCACCCAGCTGAAACTGGGGAAACCGAGGCACAGCTGAGGGCTGCAGGTGAGGGTGAGCACCGCTTCGCAGCTTTCCTGCCCTTAACCCTGTTGCTCCCAGACCTGGGCCTCGGTCCCGCGGTGGATCTGTGACACCGGAGCTCTGGGGCAGCCTCTTGGATCCAGCGGATTTGGGGTCGGTCCCGGTACAGGAACCCAGCTGAGGGATCCACTTGTTCTCTGTGCTGCTCACTGCCCCCCCCACGCCGCCTGTGAATGGAAACCATGGCAACAGCAAGAGGGTGAGGATGAATGGAGTCATCTTCCGAAGCCCAGCCTGTTTCGGGGCCACGGCACTGTTGATTGGGGGGGGGATATTAACACCCCCCGAGCTCTGCCGGTGCCCCTCACTCCCGACCTGCAGCCCCTGCTAGCCCGGCCCTGCCTCCCTCCCCCGCCCTGCCAGTGCCCCTCACTCCCGACCCGCAGCCCCTGCTAGCCCAGCCTTGGGCTCTCTGGGCCCCACCCCCAGCCCCTCCAACTCCTCCCCCCGCTCTCTGGGCCCCTCCCCCAGCCCCTCCAACTCCTCCCCGCGCTCTCTGGGCCCCTCCCCCAGCCCCTCCAACTCCTCCCCCAGCCCCTCCAACTCCTCCCCCCGCTCTCTGGGCCCCTCCCCCAGCCCCGCCAACTCCTCCCCCCGCCCTCTGGGCCCCTCCCCCCCCCCCCCTGCGCCCCCCCCCCCCCCCCTGGCCGCCCCCCGCCCCCCCGGCCCCCCCCCCCGCCCCTCCAGCCCCGCCCCCCGCTCTCTGGGCCCCGCCCCCGGCCCCTTCGACGCCTCCCCCAGCCCCTCCACCCCCTCCCCGCGCTCTCTGGGCCCCCCCCCCAGCGCCTCCACCCCCCCCCCCTGCCCCCCCCCCCCCTGGCCCCCCCCCCCCCCCACGCGCCTCGCCCCCCCCGGCCCCCCCCCCCGCCCCTCCAACTCCGCCCCCCGCTCTCTGGGCCACGCCCCCAGCCCCTCCAACTCCGCCCCCAGCCCCTCCGGCTCCTCCCCCAGCCCCTCCATCTCCTCCCCGCGCTCTCTGGGCCCCCCCCCCAGCCCCTCTTTTTCACGCACAAGAGGTCTTCCGCGCTCCCCCATCCCCTCTGGAGCTCCCCCCCGCTCTCTGGGCCCCCCCCCCCGGCCCCTTCAACTCCCCCCCCCGCTCTCTGGGCCCCTCCCCCCTCCCCCCCACATCCGCCCCCCTCCCTCTGGGCCCCTCCCCCGGCCCCGCCAACTCCTCCCCCTGCTCTCTGGGGCCCCCCCCCCCCCCCACTCCCCCCCCCCCCCCCACGCGCCTCGCCCCCCCCGGCCCCCCCAACCCCCCCCCCCGCTCTCTTGGGGCCCCCCCCCCCCCCCCCCACGCGCCTCGCCCCCCCCGGCCCCCCCCCCCGCCCCGGCCCCCCGCCCCGCCCCTCCCCCCCCCCCCGCCCCGCCCCGGGCCCTCCGTGCCCCTCCCCCGGCCCCTCCAACTCCTCCCCCCGTTCTCTGGGCCCCCCCCCCGGCCCCTCCAACTCCCCCCCTCTGCTCCTCCTCTCCTCCTGGTTGCTCCTCCTGCGATTGGCCGCCTCCCGCCTCGCCTTGTGGTTGGCCAGTTTTCCCTTCCCCCCCCGCCCCCCCCTGTGGCTGGCCCCTTCTCCCTTCCCCCCCCCCGCCCGCCCCCCCCCCCGCGCCCCCCCCCCTGGCCGCCCCCCGCCCCCCCCAACCCCCCCCCCCTGCTCCTCCTCTCGTCCTGGTTGCCCCTCCCCCGATTGGCCCCCCCCCGCCCCCCCGTGCTCCCCCCTCCCCCCCCCCTCTGGCCCCCCCCCCCGGCCCCTCCAGCCCCGCCCCCCGCTCTCTGGGCCACGCCCCCAGCCCCTCCAACTCCGCCCCCAGCCCCTCCGGCTCCTCCCCCAGCCCCTCCCTCTCCTCCCCCCGCGCTCTCGGCCCCTCCCCCAGCCCCGCCAACTCCTCCCCCCGCTCCCTCGGCCCCCCCCCCCCCCCCCGGGCGCGCCCCCCCCCCCCCCCGCGCCCCGCCCCCCGCCCTCTGGGCCCCCCCCCCGGCCCCGCCAACTCCTCCCCCTGCTCTCTGGGGCCCCCCCCCCCCCCCCGGGCCCCCCCCCCCCCCCCGCCACCGCCCCCCCCCGCTCTCTGGGCCACGCCCCCAGCCCCTCCAACCCCTCCCCGCGCTCTCTGGGCCCCTCCCCCGGCCCCGCCAACTCCTCCCCCCGCTCTCTGGGCCCCTCCCCCAGCCCCTCCAACTCCTCCCCTCTGCTCCTCCTCTCGTCCTGGTTGCTCCTCATGCGATTGGCCGCCTCGCGCCTCGCCTTGTGGTTGGCCAGTTTTCCCTTCCCGCCCAGCGCGCGAGGCGGCGTCGTGTGATTGGCCGCCGCCTCAGGCCTCAGGGCCAATCAGAGGAAGGCGCGAAACCGCGCGGGGGGCAAGGGAGCCGCCACGCTCCGCCTCCGCCAATTGGCCAGCCTGCCTCTGCCTCTAGCCAATCAGAGGCGAGAAAAGGCACCGCCCTTTCGGAGGCCCCCAGGGTGGGTTGACGGTGGTGGGTGCCTGTCTCGAAGTGGGCGCGGACGGAAGGGAGAAGCCCACGGCTCGCCCGCACTGCGGAGAGCGGGGAGTCCAGTCACCAGCCCCGCCGAGATCGGGCGGCGCGGGTGTGCGGGTTATTATCAGGCACCTGTGGTGGACACCTACATCGGGCCGGGAAGGACCCCGCAACCCGGAAGTGGCCGTGATGGGGCCTCCCTGTCGTACAGAGCCGGCTACATCCGGGCACCGGCACCGCGGGGCCTAGCGGTGGCCTGAGCCCCAGGCTGGTTCATGGGGAGGGCTCAAGCCGGCGAGGGCTCCTGATTGGGTGAGGGGCAGAGGACACGTGGCCCCAGGGCGGCGGGAGGAAGTGACGCGGTGGGCACGGAAGGGTCAAGGGCCACACGTGATGTCATCAAATTATGCTGTGACGTCACCGTGTTGTCACATGACGCGGTCGTGAGGTAATATGATGTCATCTCACTGCAGAATGATGTCACAGAAGGGCGGGTGGTCACGCCTCACGACTGTTGTCATGGTGACAGCGCACAGCTGGTGATGTCATGGCACTGGGGTGGTGACCGCGTCGCACCGTGTGATGCAATCACAGTGGTCTCAGGATGTCATGCTGGGTGATGTCATCGAGTGAGGTCACCAACCCACCTGATGTCACACCGGGTAGCAGCAGTGCTGGGTGATGTCATCGAGAGCGGTCACCAACCCACCTGATGTCACACCGGGTAGCAGCAGTGCTGGGTGATGTCATCGAGTGGGGTCACCAACCCAGCTGATGTCACACCGGGTAGCGGCAGTGCCGGGAGATGTCATCGAGTGAGGTCACCAACCCACCTGATGTGACACCGGGTAGCGGCAGTGCAGGGTGATGTCATCAAGTGAGGTCACCAACCCACCTGATGTCACACCGGGGAGCGGCAGTGCAGGGTGATGTCATCAAGTGAGGTCGGCAACGGACCTGATGTCGCGCCGGGTAGCAGCAGTGCTGGGTGATGTCATCGAGTGGGGTCACCAACCCAGCTGATGTCACACCGGGTAGCGGCAGTGCAGGGTGATGTCATCAAGTGAGGTCACCAACCCAGCTGATGTCACACCGGGTAGCGGCAGTGCAGGGTGATGTCATCAAGTGAGGTCACCAACCCAGCTGATGTCACACCGGGTAGCGGCAGTGCAGGGTGATGTCATCAAGTGAGGTCGGCAACGGACCTGATGTCGCGCCGGGTAGCAGCAGTGCTGGGTGATGTCATCGAGTGGGGTCACCAACCCACCTGATGTCACACCGGGTAGCGCCAGTGCCGGGTGATGTCATCGAGTGAGGTCACCAACCCAGCTGATGTCACACCGGGTAGCGGCAGTGCTGGGGGATGTCATCGAGTGAGGTCACCAACCCACCTGATGTCACAGCGGGTAGCGGCAGTGCTGGGTGATGTCATCGAGTGAGGTCACCAGCCCACCTGATGTCACACCGGGTAGCGGCAGTGCTGAGTGGTGTCATCGAGTGAGGTCACCAACCCACCTGATGCCACACCGGGTAGCGGCAGTGCCGGGTGATGTCATCAAGTGAGGTCACCAACCCACCTGATGTCACACCGGGTAGCGGCAGTGCAGGGTGATGTCATCAAGTGAGGTCACCAACCCACCTGATGTCACACCGGGTAGCAGCAGTGCTGGGTGATGTCATCGAGTGAGGTCACCAACCCACCTGATGTCACACCGGGTAGCGGCAGTGCTGGGTGATGTCATACCAAACGCGGTCATCGTGACAGCGCTGGGTGACATCATCGCGGTGCAGTGATGGTGCCAGATGACATCACCGCGCTGGGTGACATCACTGTGGTGGCGCCGGGTGAGTGACTCGCTGGTCTCTCTGTGCAGGCAGCCATGGAGCCCGACCGGGCGGCGAGCGACCAGACTGGGCCGGGAGCCACCGAGACCAAGATCCATTTCAAGGTCACCCGGTTCATCATGGAGGCAGGTAAAAGCTTAGGGGCTGCCGTGCTGGGGGAGAGAGGACGGTGGGGCGGGGTGGGGCACAGGGGCGACCGTGCTGCTGGGGGGGGTGCCGTGCTGGGGGAGAGAGGACGGTGGGGCGGGGTGGGGCACAGGGGCGACCGTGCTGCTGGGGGATGGGAGGCTCTGCCAAATGGGCAGAATGGGAGGGGCAAGGGGCAGCCGACCAGTGGGGGGCATAGACGAGGTGGCCAGTCAATTGGGGGAGGCCTAAGGGGAAGCCGGCACCATATCCCTGAGGGGGAAGGGGGGCCATGCCAGTTGGGGAAGGGGTGGGTGGCATGTCGGTTGGGGGGGCTCTCCCCTCCCTCACAGTGACACCCCCCTCCCCTCCAGGGGTGAAGCTGGGCCTGCGCTCCATCCCCGTGGCCACGGCCTGCACCATCTACCACAGTTTCTTCACGGCCACGGTGGCCCCGGGGCCCTACGACCCCTACCTGGTGGCCATGGCTGCGCTGTACCTGGCCGGGAAGGTGGAGGAGCAGCACCTACGCACCCGGGACATCATCAACGTCAGCCACCGGTAACCCCAGGCTGCCTCCGGCCGGGGGTCTGCACCCCGCACCCTAGGGGGTAGAGCTGGGGCCTGGAGCCAGGATTCCTGGGTTCTCTCCCTGGCCCTGGGAGGGGAGCAGGATCTGGTGGGTGAGAGCAGGGGGGCCTGGAGCCAGGATTCCTGGGTTCTCTCCCCGGCCCTGGGAGGGGAGCAGGATCTGGTGGGTGAGAGCAGGGGGGCTGGGAGTCAGGACTCCTGGGTTCTCTCCCTGGCCCTGGGAGGGGAGCAGGATCTGGTGGGTGAGAGCAGGGGGGCCTGGAGCCAGGATTCCTGGGTTCTCTCCCCGGCCCTGGGAGGGGAGCAGGATCTGGTGGGTGAGAGCAGGGGGGGCTGGGAGACAGGACTCCTGGGTTCTCTCCCCGGCCCTGGGAGGGGAGTCGGGTCTGTGTAGAAAGAGTGGGGGCCAGGACTCCTGCCTCCCCAGTCCCACCCCCCGCTAACCTCCCCCTCCCCAGGTACTTACACCCCCAGAGCGACCCCCTGGAACTCGACTCCCATTTCTGGGAGCTGCGGGACAGCATCGTCCAGTGCGAGCTGCTAATGCTGCGGGTGCTTGGCTTCCGTGTCTCCTTCCAGCACCCCCACAAGGTGGGTCCTCAGGACGGGCCTGGGGGCGCAGCAGGGGACACAGGGGGGTTGCCCTGAACCTGCCGCTCTGCCCTACAAGGAAGGGGCCTGGCCATGGAGGCCAGGATGCCTGGGTTCTATGGGGGAGGGGGGTCTGGTGGGTTGGAGCTGGGGGCTGGGAGCCAGGACTCCTGGGTCCCCCCTCATCCCCTGTCTTTCCCTGCAGTACCTGCTCCATTACCTGCTCTCCCTGAGGCGGTGGATGAACCGGCACAGCTGGGAGCGGACCCCCGTCTCGGCGGCGGCCTGGGCACTGCTCCGGGACAGCTACCATGGGGGGCTGTGTGTGCGCTACCCCCCCCAGCACATGGCGGTGGCCGTGCTGTACCTCGCCCTGCACTGCTACGGGGTGGAGGTGCCCGCCCAAGCACAGGCCCAGAGACCCTGGTGGCAGGTAAGAGAGGCAGGGACTTAGCCCGCACCTTGGGGCCCTTCTGCCGGGGAAACTGAGGCACAGAGGAGGAAAGTGGCTGGCTCAGGGTAACAGAGAACCAGTGGCGGAGCCAGGGACAGAACCCAGGCGTCCTGCCTCCCAGCCCCCCGCTCTAACCCTCTAAACAGCTCTGGCCAAGCCAGCCCGCCCCTGCCCTGGGCCTGAATGGGAGCCAGCGCCCCCTAGAGGGGACAGGCCCCATGTCCCACTGCAGAGCTCCCCAGCGGTTCATAGAATCTCAGGGTTGGAAGGGAGCTCAGGAGGTATCTAGTCCCACCCCCTGCTCAAAGCAGGACCAACCCCAACTCAATCAGGCTGCGTTCCCTGCGCCGTTGCTCCCGTCTCCTTTCCTCCTCTCCAGGTGTTCAGTGAAGATCTCAGCCAGGCTCAGATTGACCAGATCGTATTGGACCTGATCCAGATTTACACCTTGGATGCGGAAATCTCCTAATGGGGTCCAGAGAGCGACCCAGTGCTGGGGAGGGGACAGGCCCCATTCCCGCCCCCCGANCAGGACTCCTGGGTTCTCTCCCCGGCCCTGGGAGGGGGAGCAGGATCTGGTGGGTGAGAGCAGGGCGGGGCTGGGAGACAGGACTCCTGGGTTCTCTCCCCGGCCCTGGGAGGGGGAGCAGGATCTGGTGGGTGAGAGCAGGGCGGGGCTGGGAGACAGGACTCCTGGGTTCTCTCCCCGGCCCTGGGAGGGGAGCAGGATCTGGTGGGTGAGAGCAGGGGGGGCTGGGAGACAGGACTCCTGGGTTCTCTCCCCGGCCCTGGGAGGGGGAGCAGGATCTGGTGGGTGAGAGCAGGGCGGGGCTGGGAGACAGGACTCCTGGGTTCTCTCCCCGGCCCTGGGAGGGGAGCAGGATCTGGTGGGTGAGAGCAGGGGGGGCTGGGAGACAGGACTCCTGGGTTCTCTCCCCGGCCCTGGGAGGGGAGTCGGGTCTGTGTAGAAAGAGTGGGGGCCAGGACTCCTGCCTCCCCAGTCCCACCCCCCGCTAACCTCCCCCTCCCCAGGTACTTACACCCCCAGAGCGACCCCCTGGAACTCGACTCCCATTTCTGGGAGCTGCGGGACAGCATCGTCCAGTGCGAGCTGCTCATGCTGCGGGTGCTCGGCTTCCGTGTCTCCTTCCAGCACCCCCACAAGGTGGGTCCTCAGGACGGGCCTGGGGGCGCAGCAGGGGACACAGGGGGGTTGCCCTGAACCTGCCGCTCTGCCCTACAAGGAAGGGGCCTGGCCATGGAGGCCAGGATGCCTGGGTTCTATGGGGGAGGGGGGTCTGGTGGGTTGGAGCTGGGGGCTGGGAGCCAGGACTCCTGGGTCCCCCCTCATCCCCTGTCTCTCCCTGCAGTACCTGCTCCATTACCTGCTCTCCCTGAGGCGGTGGATGAACCGGCACAGCTGGGAGCGGACCCCCGTCTCGGCGGCGGCCTGGGCACTGCTCCGGGACAGCTACCATGGGGGGCTGTGTGTGCGCTACCCCCCCCAGCACATGGCGGTGGCCGTGCTGTACCTCGCCCTGCACTGCTACGGGGTGGAGGTGCCCGCCCAAGCACAGGCCCAGAGACCCTGGTGGCAGGTAAGAGAGGCAGGGACTTAGCCCGCACCTTGGGGCACTTCTGCCGGGGAAACTGAGGCACAGAGGAGGAAAGTGGCTGGCTCAGGGTAACAGAGAACCAGTGGCGGAGCCAGGGACAGAACCCAGGCGTCCTGCCTCCCAGCCCCCCGCTCTAACCCTCTAAACAGCTCTGGCCAAGCCAGCCCGCCCCTGCCCTGGGCCTGAATGGGAGCCAGCGCCCCCTAGAGGGGACAGGCCCCATGTCCCACTGCAGAGCTCCCCAGCGGTTCATAGAATCTCAGGGTTGGAAGGGAGCTCAGGAGGTATCTAGTCCCACCCCCTGCTCAAAGCAGGACCAACCCCAACTCAATCAGGCTGCGTTCCCTGCGCCGTTGCTCCCGTCTCCTTTCCTCCTCTCCAGGTGTTCAGTGAAGATCTCAGCCAGGCTCAGATTGACCAGATCGTATTGGACCTGATCCAGATTTACACCTTGGATGCGGAAATCTCCTAATGGGGTCCAGAGAGCGACCCAGTGCTGGGGAGGGGACAGGCCCCATTCCCGCCCCCCGAGCCAACCAGTCCCTGCCCTGGGGCCAGATCGGAGCCGGTCCTCCTAGAGGGGACAGGCCCCTGCCCCATTCCCCGCCCCCCTGAGCCAGCCAGTCCCTGCCCTGGGGCCAGATCAGAGCCGGCGCCCCCTAGAGGGGACAGGCCCCTGCCCCATTCCCCGCCCCCCTGAGCCAGCCAGTCCCTGCCCTGGGGCCAGATCGGAGCCGGCGCCCCCTAGAGGGGACAGGCCCCTGCCCCATTCCCCGCCCCCCTGAGCCAGCCAGTCCCTGCCCTGGGGCCAGATCGGAGCCGGCGCCCCCTAGAGGGGACAGGCCCCTGCCCCATTCCCCGCCCCCCCGAGCCAGCCAGTCCCTGCCCTGGGGCCAGATCGGAGCCGGCGCCCCCTAGAGGGGACAGGCCCCTGCCCCATTCCCCGCCCCCCCGAGCCAGCCAGTCCCTGCCCTGGGGCCAGATCAGAGCCGGCGCCCCCTAGAGGGGACAGGCCCCTGCCCCATTCCCCGCCCCCCTGAGCCAGCCAGTCCCTGCCCTGGGGCCAGATCGGAGCCGGCGCCCCCTAGAGGGGACAGGCCCCTGCCCCATTCCCCGCCCCCCCGAGCCAGCCAGTCCCTGCCCTGGGGCCAGATCGGAGCCGGCGCCCCCCAGAGGGGACAGGCCTCATGCCCCATTCCCC
>QXTE01000781.1:83577-96843 GCA_003942145.1 Platysternon megacephalum
CAGGGGAAGATGGGGTGGGAGGTTCGGGGGCACCAGGGGGAGATGGGGGCAGTTTGGGGGCACAGGGGGAGACGGGGGGCGGTTTGGGGGCACCAGGGGGAGATGGGGGACACCAGGGGGAGATGGGGGGCGGTGCGGGGGCACCAGGGGGAGACGGGGGGCGGTGCGGGGGCTCCAGGTTCCGGAGGGGACAGGGGAAGATGGGGTGGGAGGTTCGGGGGCACAGAGGGCTCCGGAGGGGGCAGGGGACTCGCAGGGCCCCCCACTCACTAGTATCTTGGTGGTGTAGGCACTGTTGATGGCGATGGCGTGCACCAGCAGGTCGAGGATGCGGGGCGTCAGGGGGAGACGGGGGGCGGTGCGGGGGCTCCAGGGGGAGATGGGGGACACCAGGGGGAGATGGGGGGCGGTGCGGGGGCACCAGGGGGAGACGGGGGGCGGTGCGGGGGCTCCAGGTTCCGGAGGGGACAGGGGAAGATGGGGTGGGAGGTTCGGGGGCACAGAGGGCTCCGGAGGGGGCAGGGGACTCGCAGGGCCCCCCACTCACTAGTATCTTGGTGGTGTAGGCACTGTTGATGGCGATGGCGTGCACCAGCAGGTCGAGGATGCGGGGCGTCAGGCTGCCGGGGTCGGGCGTCTGGCGATAGTGCGTGTCTCCCACGTAGGCCTGCACGACCGTCATGCGGTTGGTGGTGAGGGTGCCCGTCTTGTCGGAGCAGATGGCCGTGGCGTTGCCCATGGTTTCGCAGGCGTCCAGGTGCCGCACCAGGTTATTGTCCTTCATCATTTTCTGAAGGGCAGAGAGGACACCCCCACCCCCGCGTCAGCCTCAGCTCTGACCCCGACGCCGGGAGCCCGCCAGAGACACCGGGGGGAGGTTTCGGGGGCTCTCCGGGGTGCCCTGTGCGCTCATTAGGGTGAGGGAGCCGGTTTCAGCTGTGCCCACTAGGGGGCACTCTCCCAGCACATAGTCACCGTGTCCCATGTTCCCGGTGCCGGACCAAACCCGTCTGCCCACGGGGGCAACCGTCTCCTGCTGCCGGGATCTCTGGGCTCCCCTCCCCACGCCCCCTTGTTTCCGTCTGCTCCTGCGTCCCGCCACCCCACAACAGCCCTGCTACAGCTGCTGGCTGCATCCTTCAGCACCCAATGGCCGTGCCCACGGCACGACCCAACAGGGCACGGATGGGTATAATCCCAAATGACGTTCATCAGCGGAT
The DNA here is from genome assembly GCA_003942145.1 of Platysternon megacephalum. Classification (NCBI taxonomy): domain Eukaryota; kingdom Metazoa; phylum Chordata; order Testudines; family Platysternidae; genus Platysternon; species Platysternon megacephalum. The sequence goes on from QXTE01000781.1 coordinate 84,798, forward strand.
GGACGCGAGCCAACGTGGTGCCCAGCAATGGATGGATACAAATCCGGATGGCCACACCAATGAGAAAAAGCCAAAATGGTGCCCATGGATGGATGAGGTGGACAGGCACAAGCCAACATGGCGGCGCCCATCTATGGATGGACCCAAGGAAATGTGGCGGCACCAGCCCATCCGTGGGGCCCACCCAAGACGGCGGCAGTCCCAGATGCAGACAGAAGCCCACGAGGCCGCGCCAAGGCCCCCTCACCTTGACGGAGTAGGCCAGGGAGATGGTGACGGCCAAGGGCAGCCCCTCGGGCACGGCCACCACCAGCACGGTGACGCCGATGATGAAGAACTTGACGAAGTACTGGACGTAGACGGGGGTGCACTCGGCCAGCCAGACCCGCCCGTCCAACACGAACGTCTGGATCACGAAGTACAGCACCAGGATGATCACGGTGATGGCCGACATCACCAGACCTGCCCGGGGGTTGGGGGAGAGGGGTTAGTGGGGGGGGGGGGGAAGGGTCCAGCCCCAGATCACAGCTGGCGCCCCCCAGAGGGGACAGGCCCCTGCCCCATTCCCCGCCCCCCTGAGCCAGCCAGTCCCGCCCTGGCCCGGGGCGCAGCCGGCGCCCCCCAGAGGGGACAGGCCCCTGCCCCAGTCCCCGCCCCCCTGAGCCAGCCAGTCCCGCCCTGGCCCGGGGCGCAGCCGGCGCCCCCCAGAGGGGACAGGCCCCTGCCCCATTCCCCGCCCCCCTGAGCCAGCCAGTCCCGCCCTGGGCCGGGGGGCAGCCGGCGCCCCAGCATGGAAGGGATAAACACCTGCTTTCCCAATCTGCACAGCCAGTTTGGTGAGCTTGCCCTGCAGCACGGATTTCTCTTTCTTGGGCGTGCTGGTTTTCTTCTTCTCCCGATCCTCCATCTCGCCGCCCTCGGCGCTCTTCAGCGGCTGCATCTCCATGGCCACCGCGCCGTCCTGCTTCTTGGCTGTGCGGACACAGGGAGGGAAGCGGCTCAATGCCCCACCAAAGCGGGATAGGAGGGGGATTCGCCACACCCACTCCCAGAGCCGGGGTGAGAACCCAGGAGTCCTGGCTCCCAGCCCCCCTGCTCTAACCACCAGGCCCCGCTCCCCTCCCAGCACTCGGGAGGGGACCCAGGAGCGCTCGCGCCCGGCGCCCCCCCCCCCCACCCCACCCCCCCCCCCCGCTCTAACCACCAGGCCCCCCCCCCCCCCCAGCGGGGGGGAGAACCCCGGAGTCCTGCCTCCCCGCCCCCCCCCCTCTAACCCACCAGCCCCCACTCACCTCCAAGCACCGGGGAGAGAACCCAGGAGTCCTGGCACCCAGCCCACCCTGCTCTAACCACCAGGCCCCACTCCCCTCCCAGCACTGGGGAGAGAACCCAGGAGTCCTGGCTCCCACCCCCCCCCCCCCCGCTCTAACCCACCAGCCCCCACTCTCCTCCCAGAGCCGGGGCGAGAACCCAGGCGTCCTGGCTCCCAGCCCCCCCTGCTCTAACCACCAGACCGTGAACGTGCAGAGCTTCCCAATTCAAGTCCGTCCCCCCCCCCCAAGACCCCAGCTGGGCCTGGGTCCCCCTGGCCCGTTACCTTTGTTCTGAATATTCTCCACCACACCATCCTGGGGCTTCCCTACAACAGAAGAAGGGACGACAGAGACGGGACACTTGAGCCCAGACAGACGGACGGGACAACACAGTCGATGGAGCAACAGAGACACGGGAGCCCCAGCTCGCCCCGTGGGGAGCCGGCGCTGGGGGAGGGGACTCCTGTCTGGGCAGGGGTGGAGCTCTGAGTTCGGGGAGATAGCAGGGTCCCCCCCCAGCGCCGCTTAGAACTGAGGGTTCCCCGGGGAGTACTGGGGGAGGGGGTGTCCCTGCCGCCCCTGCTCCGTGCTGGGGCGAAATCTCTGGTGGGAGTCCACGGAAGCGGAAATCAGAACCCGGCCCTGCCCCCATTGCAATCAGGAGTGACTCTGGATTGACACCAGGGGACTGAGCTCAGCAGCCAGCCCAGCCCCCATTGCAATCAGGGGTGACTCCGGATTGGCCCCGGGGGAGCTGAGCTCAGAACCTGGCCCTGCCCCCATTGCAATCAGGGGTGACTCCGGATTGGCCCCGAGGGAGCTGAGCTCAGAACCTGGCCCTGCCTCCATTGCAATCAGGAGTGACCCCGGATTGGCCCCGGGGGAGCTGAGCTCAGAACCTGGCCCTGCCCCCATTGCAATCAGGGGTGACTCCGGATTGGCCCTGTCACAGAGTCTCAGCCAGTCAGTAAAACAGAAGGTTTATTGAGACGACAGGAACACAGTCCAAAACAGGTCTTGCCGGTACAGACAACAGGATTCCCTTTAGTTAGGTCTATCGGGGGCCCCAGGGAGGCCCCGGCCTCGCTGGGAAGCCTAAGCCCCGTCAGGCTCCCTCTTCATTCCTAGACAGCTTCCAAAACTGAAAAACCTCTTCCAGGCGTCTCCTTTCTCCCTTCCCCCACGGCTCCTCCCCCGGGCTTTGTCCTGTGTCCAGGTTCCCAGTCAAAGGTGTTACCTGGTCTGCAACTCCCCTCTTGGTTCTCATGTTACATGCTCAGGTATCTCCCTTCCCCCATGCAGACAGTCCCGGCCCAGCCCCCCTGCAGCTTTCCCCCTCAGTATCCACATAACACCACAAAACATTCCCACTTCGTCACANCTGAGGGGGAAGATTGCCGGGGAGCTGCTGTTTCATGTCCCTTCGATAGCTCAGTTGGTAGAGCGGAGGACTGTAGAGGGACTGCCTGCATTGGGGAAGGGAGATACCTGAGCATGTAACATGAGAACCCAGGAGGGGGGTTGGAGGCCAGGTAACACCTTTGACTGGGAATTCGGACAAAGGAAAAGGCTGGGGGAGGAGCCGTGGGGGAAGGGAGAAAGGAGACGCCTGGAAGGGGTTTTTTCAGTTCTTGGAAGCTGGATAGGAATGAAGAGGGAGCCTGAGGGGGCCTAGGCTTCCCAGCGAGGCTGGGGCCTCCCTGGGGCCCCAAATAGACCTACTTAAAGGGGATCCTGTTGTCTGTGCTGGCAAGACCTGTTTTGGACTGTGTTCCTGTCGTCTCAATAAACCTTCTGTTTTACTGGCTGGCTGAGAGTTATGATGAATCGCAGGAACCCCAGGGGTGCAGGGCCCGGACTCCCCCACACTCCGTGACAGGCCCCGGGGGAGCTGAGCTCAGAACCTAGCCCTGCCCCCATTGCAATCAGGGGTGACTCCGGATTGGCCCCGGGGGAGCTGAGCTCAGAACCTGGCCCTGCCCCCATTGCAATCAGGGGTCACTCCGGATTGGCCCCGGGGGAGCTGAGCTCAGAACCTGGCCCTGCCCCGCTGAACTCGGGGCAGGAGATACTCGTTAAAACGCTGCTCTCTTCCAGCAAAAAGCACCGGAAACCTGAGTGTGATTCCACCGCTCCGGAGCACCCCGGGGTCAGGGATTCACACACAAAGGGCTGCCTCTGCTCTTTTCAAAGGCAGAGAGAATGGGGGAACCTGCATGGCTTGGCAGCCCGTCTACGGGATTATTTGAGGGTTGCTGCGCCAGGAAGACGCGTCTGCAACTCCTCGAGGCTGGTATTTATCTCAGCAGGGCCCCATCCTTCCAAACGAGGGCACTGGGAGAGTGCCATGTTATATCACTGTAACCACTAGACCCCCCCTCCCCTCCCCGAGCCAGGAGAGAACCCAGGAGTCCTGGCTCCTCCCTCCCCTCCGCTCTGATCCCCCAGACCCCCCTCCCCTCCCAGAGGCAGGAGAGAACCCAGGAGTCCTGGCTCCCCCCTCCCCCCCGCTCTGATCCACCAGACCCCACTCCCCTCCCAGAGCCAGGCGAGAACCCAGGAGTCCTGGCTCCCCCCTCCCCTCCGCTCTGATCCCCCAGGCCCCCCTCCCCTCCCAGAGCCAGGCGAGAACCCAGGAGTCCTGGCTCCCAGCCCCTCACCCCACCCCAACCATTATACTGCACTGAAGTGAAACACAGAATTCAGAATATGCCAGATTGCAATGGGAGCAGGGCTGGATTCTGATTTTAGCTCCCCCAGGGTCAATCTGGAGTCACCCCTGATTGCAATGGGGGCAGGACCAGATTCCGATCTCAGCTACTCCAGGGTCAAACTGGAGTCACGCCCTGACTGCCATGGCCTCAGGGTTCCATTTCCACGTGAATTCTCTTGGTTGGAACCCTGGGGTGACCTCACCGATCTCCAACCAACAGAAGGCAACACGGAGTCCGATGAAGAGGAGGCTTAGATACAACTGCACTGAGATGATCTAGGAAGACAACGGGTCACTAGAGGAATCTATTGAGTCAACGCTGGGCAGTCAACATAGGACGGCACTCAGCATGGACATGAACTGGAGTCAATAGGACATAATTAATGACCAGTCAATAGGGAATGGGCGTCGGTCACTGGCAAGGCTGAGTTGACTCCTGAGAATGCCAAGTCAAGGCAAATTGACAGCGAGTCACTTAGCAAGGATGCGTGGCCCTTATGGATCAACAAGAAGTCAACCGTTGTTGAAGCGGAGGCAACATGGAGTAATGAGTTCCTATGGGGCGGCATCAGGTCCATAAAGATAGTGAATGAGCTGGCTAGGGATGAGGTTAGGTCCATACAGACAGAAAAGGAGTTGATTGGCGATGGGTCATTCTCCAGCCATGCTGACCCCATGCTGTGGCTAATTGGCTCAGTACGGAGAAAGAATTAGTCCATCAGCGTTGGGTCAGCATGGCTGGAGAGGAAGTCAGTTAGGGATGGGTCAATATAGATGGAGGACGAGTCAATTAGCGATCAGTCAATACAGATGCAGAGCGAGTCCATCTGTGATGATGTTGGGTCAATAGACGGAGAATGACTTGGTTGAGGATGTCATGGGCTCCACACCGACGCAGAATGAGTCAGTTGGGTTCGTAGGGATTGAGCGCGAGCCCATTAGCAAGTGTACGGGGTCAATACAGAAGGGGAATGACTTGGCTGGTGAAGGTGTTGGGTCAGTACGGATGGAGGGTGAATCGGTTCCAAGCGGTGTCCGGTCAGTGTGGACAGAGGATGAGTGCATCAGCAATTGTGTTGGATGAATACAGATGGAGAATGACTGTGAGGGGTGGCATCAGGTCAGTGCGGTTGGAGAATGAGTTGGCTGGTGATGGTGTTGGGTAAATACAGACGGAAAATGAGTCCGTTCCCAATGGCATTGGGCCAATATGCATGGAGAATGAGTTGGGTCAGCACAGGCAGAGAACGAACCCATTGGCATTGGATTGATACTGATGGAGAATGAGTCCATTGGTGCTGGGTCAATACCAATGGAGGACAAGTCCACTAGTGATGGCACCATGTCAACAGAGATGGAGAACAAGTTGGTTAGGGACGGTGTTGGGTCAGTGCCCAATGGCGTTGCGTCCACAGTTGGGTGCACCACGTCCTCCAGTCAGTACAGAATTCCGGTGGGGCCGTGCAAATCCACATTGATTATGTGGAGTGAACATAGGATGGGGATGAACCAGTCGGGGATTGGGATGGTCAATATGAACTGACGGGGAGTCAGTACGGACGGGTGTTGTGTCAGAGCTCTTCGCCACCTGATCCTTGGGATTCAGAGGCCACTGTGGGGAGTGGAAGGGGGGGGGGGGGGGGGCAGACTAGCAGAGCTTTACTTGGCAGATGCTTGTTTAGTGCGGTTGTAGGGTGGAGATTGCAGTTGGGTTGGACTCTATTGCTAGGACTGTGGATTTAACTGCTGTCAGGGCATCCAGAAGTGGCACGTTGAACGGACAATGAAACCCAGTGAGTCTAAGGCCAGCACCATCGCGTCAAAATGGCGTGACACTAAGCCAGCGTGGGCTGGAGCTGAGGGAACGGGGTCTGCCCATCCCCTGGCCACACCAAACTCATCGAGTCAATGTGGGATGGTGAAGACTCAAATGTCAACACACGATGGCACAGTCTCCATGAGCAACGTTGAGTCCACACACAACGGGGTGCCATCGGGAGCTGATGGAGCCCGCTCAAGGCATGACATGGCGGAGACCTTGACCACGGCAAGACGGGAGCGGGTAGAACCAGCTCAGGAGGAGGACACGATAATGGACACCAAGAACGAGCCCAAGGAAGACCAAAAAGGCCCCTCACCTTTCTTATCCTTCTTCTCCTCTTCCTCCCCACTGGCTCCCAGCAAGGTGAAGATAATCCCAGTCTGGGAGTTCACCCCGACGGCCGTGACGACCATCCGCCCCGAGCCTTCCATGACGTGGGTGCCTGGGAAAGCAGAGGCAGAGTGAACTGGAGGCTGCGCGTCCTCGGGCCGTCAGCTCCCTTCCGCCACTCAGGACACCTGGGTTCCATTCATGGCTCTGTGGCAGACCACCTCCAAGAGTTGCTGACTGCCGGGGGAGAGCGCCCCCCACTGAGCCCCCGCCCCACAGCACAGCGCCCCCTAGCACCCGGCATGGACTGCCGGGGGAGAGCGCCCCCCACTGAGCCCCCGCCCCACAGCACAGCGCCCCCTAGCACCCGGCATGGACTGCCGGGGGAGAGCGCCCCCCACTGAGCCCCCGCCCCACAGCACAGCGCCCCCTAGCACCCGGCATGGACTGCCGGGGGAGAGCGCCCCCCACTGAGCCCCCGCCCCACAGCACAGCGCCCCCTAGCACCCGGCATGGACTGCCGGGGGAGAGCGCCCCCCACTGAGCCCCCGCCCCACAGCACAGCGCCCCCTAGCACCCGGCATGGACTGCCGGGGGAGAGCGCCCCCCACTGAGCCCCCGCCCCACAGCACAGCGCCCCCTAGCACCCGGCATGGACTGCCGGGGGAGAGCGCCCCCCACTGAGCCCCCGCCCCACAGCACAGCGCCCCCTAGCACCCGGCATGGACTGCCGGGGGAGAGCGCCCCCCACTGAGCCCCCGCCCCACAGCACAGCGCCCCCTAGCACCCGGCATGGACTGCCGGGGGAGAGCGCCCCCCACTGAGCCCCCGCCCCACAGCACAGCGCCCCCTAGCACCCGGCATGGACTGCCGGGGGAGAGCGCCCCCCACTGAGCCCCCCNCGCCCCGAGCCTTCCATGACGTGGGTGCCTGGGAAAGCAGAGGCAGAGTGAACTGGAGGCTGCGCGTCCTCGGGCCGTCAGCTCCCTTCCGCCACTCAGGACACCTGGGTTCCATTCATGGCTCTGTGGCAGACCACCTCCAAGAGTTGCTGACTGCCGGGGGAGAGCGCCCCCCACTGAGCCCCCGCCCCATAGCACAGCGTCCCCTAGCACCCGGCATGGACTGCCGGGGGAGAGCGCCCCCCACTGAGCCCCCGCCCCACAGCACAGCGCCCCCTAGCACCCGGCATGGACTGCCGGGGGAGAGCGCCCCCCACTGAGCCCCCCGCCCCCTCCCACACACACACACCTGAGAGCAGCATGGGATCTTTCTCCACCGATTTCCGCACATGGTCCGATTCCCCGGTCAGGGAGCTCTCGTCAATCTTCAGGTCGTTCCCCTGGATCAGAACCCCGTCAGCAGGGAGCAGGTCGCCTGGCAAAGGGGAGAAAATGGCCCACATGAGACCTGTGTGCCCCTCTGCCCTGGTGTCGGGCCTCCCTGGATCTGCCCCCCACATGAGACCTGCATAGCCCAGATGGCACCCACATGCCCCACAACCCCTTCTCAGATCACAGCAGCCTGCCCATCTGCCCCAGATCAGACCCCCTGTGCCCTCGGCCCAGTCATTGTGGATCTTGACCCATGAGTCCCTCTGCCCCCCAGATGGGACCTGCATACCCCTCTGCCTCTGCCCCACATGGTACACACATGCCCCATCTAACCCAGCATCAGGCCACCTGGGATCAGAGCCACATGCCGATCTATCCCTTCCCAGATCAGTCCCGCGAGCCCCTCTGCCCTGGACCCCCCCGAGCCCGGCACTCACCGTATTTGATCTGGGCGATGTCTCCCACCACCAGCTCGGCCACGGGGATCTGGATCTGCTGCCCGTTGCGGACGACGGCAAATTTCTGCTCCTGCTCGATGCGGCTCTGGAGCCCCCGGAACTGCTTCTCCTTGCTCCAGTCGTTGAAGGCCGTGACCAGCACCACGCAGATGACGGAGAGCAGGATGGCCGCCCCCTCGATCCAGCCGGCCTCCGACTCGCCCTCGTCCTCCGCCCCCGCGGCCAGGTTCCCACAGGCTGCGCCGCACCATGGGGCAGGAGGAGAATAAGGGAATGGGACAGGAAGGAGGGGTTGGAGGTCAGGCCGGAGCCAAGGAAAGGGAACATTGAGGCTGACAGACAGGGACAGTGGAGGAGGAAGTCCCCGTACATGGTCCTGCTCCCCTCCCCCCGCAGGCCAGGTGGCATTAGGGTGGGGAGCCCCCAGCCAGGGGTGGGAAGGGTCTGCAGCAGGGGAAATGCATCAGGGTGTGGGTGGGCTGATGAGTGAGCACAGGGACAGGGCAGGGGATGGATGGGTGGGCGGATAGGTGGGCGGATGGACGGATGGATGGATGGGTCAGTGGTTGGATGGACGGATGGATGGATGGATGAGCGGACGGATGGGTGGGAGTAGATGGACGGACAGATGGATGGATGGGTCAGTGGTTGGATGGATCAGTGGACGGACGGGTAGGTCAGTGGTTGGATGGATGGATGGATCAGCGGACGGATGGATGGATGGATGGATGGATGAGCGGACGGATGGGTGGGAGTAGATGGATGGACAGATGGATGGATGGGTCAGTGGTTGGATGGATCAGTGGACGGACGGGTGGGTCAGTGGATGGACGGATGGATGGGTCAGTGGTTGGATGGACGGATGGATCAGCAGACGGACAGGTGGGTCAGTAGATGGACAGATGGACGGACGGATGGATGGATGGAGCAGATGGTGGAGCGGTTGGATGAACAGGTCAGCAGTGGGATGGACAAGCGGATCAGCAGCCGGATGGATGGAGGAGTAGCAGATGGACCGACGGGTCAGCGGATCGACAGATGGATGGAGGAGAAGCAGATGGATGGATGGAGGGATGGATAGAGGAGTAGCAGAAAGACGGATAGATGGGTCAGTGGACAGACGGATGGATCAGTGGGTGGAAAGACAGATGGATGGAGTAGCAGATGGATGGAGCAGCGGGTGGACGGAGGGAGTAGCAGCAGATGGATGGATGGATGGATGAATGGGTCAGCAGATGGATGGACGGACGGATCAGAGGATGGATGGATGGATGGAGGCGTAGAGGACGGACGGACAGGCGGGTGGATGGACGGACCAGCGGGTGGACGGGTAGGTCAGTGGATGGACGGATGTAGGAGTACCAGACGGACGGATGGATGGGTCAGCGGGTTGATGGACGAACGGACCAGCGGGTGGATGGATGGAGGAGTAGCAGACGGACGGACGGACGGACCAGCAGGTGGAAGGGTAGGTCAGTGGACAGACGGATGGAGCAGCGGGTGGACGGACGGATGGAGCAGCAGGTGGACGGCCGGACGGAGCAGCGGGTGGACGGCCGGACGGAGCAGCAGGTGGACGGGTAGGTCAGTGGACAGACGGATGGAGCAGCGGGTGGACGGATGGATGGAGCAGCAGGTGGACAGCCGGACGGAGCAGCGGGTGGGTGGATGGACGGACGGAGCAGCGGGTGGATGGACGGATGGAGCTGCAGGTGGACGGCCGGACGGAGCGGCGGGCGGGTGGACGGACGGATGGAGGCGTACCAGCCGGACGGACGGAGGGGCCAGCGGGCGGGCGGCCGGACGGAGCGGCGGGTGGACGGCCGGACGGAGCGCCGGGTGGACGGCCGGACGGAGCACCGGGCGGGTGGACGGACGGACGGACAGGCAGGTGGACAGCCGGACGGAGCTGCGGGCGGGTGGGGGGACGGATGGAGGCGTACCAGCCGGACGGACGGAGGGGCCAGCGGGCGGGCGGCCGGACGGAGCGGCGGGCGGGTGGACGGACGGATGGAGGGGCAGGTGGACAGCCGGACGGAGCGGCGGGTGGACGGGTAGGTCGGTGGACAGGCGGACGGAGGGGCGGGTGGGCGGGCGGACGGATGGGGCGGCAGGTGGACGGCCGGACGGAGCACCGGGCGGGTGGACGGACGGACGGACCAGCGGGTGGAAGGGTAGGTCAGTGGACAGACGGATGGAGCAGCGGGTGGATGGACGGATGGAGCAGCGGGTGGATGGACGGACGGATGGAGCAGCGGGTGGGTGGACGGACAGATGGAGCTGCAGGTGGACGGCCGGACGGAGGGGCGGGTGGGTGGACGGACGGACGGAGCAGCAGGTGGAAGGGTAGGTCAGTGGACAGCCGGACGGAGCAGCGGGGGGACGGCCGGACGGAGCAGCGGGTGGGTGGATAGACGGACGGAGCAGCGGGTGGACGGCTGGGCGGAGCAGCAGGCGGATGGGTCGGTGAGTGGACGGACGGATGGAGCTGCAGGTGGACGGCCGGACGGAGCACCGGGCGGGTGGACGGACGGACGGAGCAGCAGGTGGAAGGGTAGGTCAGTGGACAGCCGGACGGAGCAGCGGGTGGGTGGACGGACAGATGGAGCTGCAGGTGGACGGCCGGACGGAGCACCGGGCGGGTGGACGGACGGACGGAGAAGCGGGGGGACGGCCGGACGGAGCAGCGGGTGGGTGGGTGGACGGACGGAGCAGGGGGTGGACGGATGGGCCAGTGGACGGATGGATGGAGGCGGACGAGACAGATGGACGGACGGAGCAGCGGGTGGACGGGTAGGTCGGTGGACAGGCGGACGGAGGGGCGGGTGGGTGGGCGGACGGATGGATGAGGGGGTGGGTGGGCGGACGGGGCAGCGGGTGGACGGCCGGACGGAGCAAGAGGGGGAGGGGGAGGTGGGGGGACAGAGGGATGGAGCAGGGGGTGGACGGATGGGCCAGTGGACGGATGGATGGAGGCGGACGAGACAGATGGACGGACGGAGCAGCGGGTGGATGGACGGATGGAGCAGCGGGTGGACGGCCGGATGGAGCAGCGGGTGGACGGATGGGTGAGGCGAAGCAGACGGGCGGGGGGGAGGGTCGGCGAGGGGTGGAGAGGAGACAGGGGTGGAGGAGGAGCAGAAAGACGGATAGATGGGTCAGTGGACAGACGGATGGAGCAGCGAGTGGACGGATGGATGGAGCAGCAGGTGGACAGCCGGGCGGAGCAGCGGGTGGGTGGATAGACGGACGGAGCAGCGGGTGGGGGGACGGACGGAGCAGCGGGCGGACGGCCGGACGGAGCAGCGGGTGGGTGGACGGACGGAGCAGCGGGTGGACGGATGGGTCAGTGGACGGACGGATGGAGGCGTACCAGACAGATGGATGGACGGAGCAGCGGGTGGACGGACGGATGGAGGCGTACCAGACGGACGGATGGATGGGTCAGCGGGTGGATGGACGGCCGGACGGAGCAGCGGGTGGGTGGACGGACGGATGGAGGCGTACCAGACAGATGGACAGAGCAGCGGAGGAACGGTCATTTCTCCCTCATCCTGCCTTGCAGCCCCATGACCCAACCACACCTGAGCTACCTCCCAGGTGTGGAAAACGCCCCCCGCCCACCTCCTTCCTTCCCCACACCAAGCTGCTGACCCTGGGATCTGGCTCCAGGAAGGCGGCCCCGCCCCAGGCTCTGGGAGCCCCCAGGCCAGGACTGACCTTCGCTCTCCTCTCCCGGTGGGGCGTAGAACGACAGCCCCAGGGAGATGATGGCCGCGATCTCCAGGATGATCAGGGTCACGTCCTGCAGAGCCTCCCACACCAGCTGCAGGAAGGTCTTGGGCTGCTTGGGCGGGATGAAGTTCTGGCCGTAGATCTGCCGCCGCTTCTCCAGGTCAGCCGCATTGTCCGACAGGCCTGAGCGGGGCAGAGAGAGGGGATGGAGGTGGAGCCCGGACTCCTGGGTTCTCTCCCCGGCTCTGGGAGGGGAGCGGGGGCTGGTGGGTTAGAGCAGGGGGGGCTGGGAGCCAGGACTCCTGGGTTCTCTCCCTGGCTCTGGGAGGGGAGTGGGGGCT
>QXTE01000782.1:11368-55401 GCA_003942145.1 Platysternon megacephalum
ACAGTGTGCCCTTGTTGCCAAGAAGGCTAACGGCATTTTGGGCTGTATAAGTAGGGGCATTGCCAGCAGATCGAGGGACGTGATCGTTCCCCTCTATTCGACATTGGTGAGGCCTCACCTGGAGTACTGTGTCCAGTTTTGGGCCCCACACTACAAGAAGGATGTGGAAAAATTGGAAAGAGTCCAGCGGAGGGCAACAAAAATGATTAGGGGGCTGGAGCACATGAGTTATGAGGAGAGGCTGAGGGAACTGGGATTGTTTAGTCTGCAGAAGAGAAGAATGAGGGGGGATTTGATAGCTGCTTTCAACTACCTGAAAGGGGGTTCCAAAGAGGATGGATCTAGACTGTTCACAGTGGTACCAGATGACAGAACAAGGAGTAATGGTCTCAAGTTGCAGTGGGGGAGGTTTAGATTGGATATTAGGAAAAACTTTTTCACTAGGAGGGTGGTGAAGCACTGGAATGGGTTACCTAGGGAGGTGGTGGAATCTCCTTCCTTAGAGGTTTTTAAGGTCAGGCTTGACAAAGCCCTGGCTGGGATGATTTAGTTGGGATTAGGTCCTGCTTTGAGCAGGGGGTTGGACTAGATGACCTCCTGAGGTCCCTTCCAACCCTGATATTCTATGATTCTATGATTCTAAGGCAGAAGTTACCCTTGTTTGGTTGTTTTAAATTCTAGACTTTGAAAGGTTGCTTGTTCCAATACCACCATCCCCTCTTTGGCTCTTCACTGTGTGAAAATAGAGGAGATTCTTAATGCACAATCTTGTGGCTTGGGTGCCTTCTGTTTCAAGCATCAGTGATGTAGTGGGTGTACACCATTGTGAAAAAGTACTGTAATGTGGCCATTAGAGGCAAAAAGGCATCCTTAAAAACATGGCAGCAAAATCCTAATGAGAATTATAGGGAGTGGCCCAAACTCTGGCAGGTTGAGTGTAAAAGTATAATAAGGAACGGCAAGCAAGAGTTTGAGAAGCAACTTGCTAAAAATGCAAAAACTAACGGTAAGGTGATTTTTAAGTACAGCGGAAGAAGGAAGCCTGCAAGCAGGCTACTAGATGCATATGTTGTGAAAAGGAAGACAAAGCCATTGCAGAGAGGTTAAATGAAGTCTTTGAATAGGTCTTCATTGCAGAGAACGTGGAGGAAATAGCCCCATCAGAGCTATCCTTCTTGGGTAATGAATGTGAAGTACTTTCCCACCGTGATGTGTCAGAAGAAGAGATTTTAGAAGAAATTGAAAAATTAAACAATAAAAAGTCCCCAGGACCAGATGGCCTTCACCCAAGAGTTCTGATGGAATGCAAGTATGAAAGTGCAGGGGTACTGACTGTGGTATTTAACCTAGTGCTGAAACAAGCCTCTGTACAAGTGTCAATAGTGCAGCCCAGTTGCACATTTGCAGAATCTGATCAAGTGTGGGTGTGTTTTAGCAGGTCAGAGGGGGTGATTTTGAGTCATTGCCAGCTGTGTGAGTTGAATTGAATTGAAAATTTTGCAGAGCTTGTTCTGACCCTAGACTTTGCCTTTCCAAATTCCAAGCTGCTTCTTAGGCTATATCTGCACTAGTGAACTTACAGCGGCATAAGGTCTCCTGTGCAGCCGCTGTATGCCAACGGGAGAGAGCTCTCCTGTTGGCATAATTAAACCACCCCCAACGAGCAGCGGTAGCTGTGTTGGCAGGAGAGTGTCTCTCACCGACATAGCGCTGTCCTCACCTGTGCTTGTGTTGGTATAACTTATGTCGGTCACGGGGGTGGTTTTTTCACAGACCTGAATGACGTAAGTTTTACCGACAAAAGTGCTAGTGTAGACATAGCCTTAGACTCCTTGCCAATGGCACTACTGTCTCTAAAGTTGAGTCTACACTACCTAATTATGTTGACCTAAGTTACGGTGTTGTACAGCCATTGCAGTAATTAAATCACTTTCGCACGTCCATACTACACTCCTTGTGCTGGCGGCGCACATCCTCACCAGTAGCGCTTGCACCGATTTAACTGCCAGTGTGGAGCATTGTGGAAAGGCTTCTCAAAGCCAGAAACAGTCAATGTAAGCAACGCAGTGTCTACCCTGATACTGTGTTGACCTAGCTGCATCGACGTAGCACTACGCCTCTTGTGGAGGTGCATTATTACGTCAGAATAACGGGCGAGTTACATCGGCGGGAGTGACATTTTTGTGTAGATGCTTACCAAGTCAGGTCGACGGAAGATGCCTTGCCCCAGGGCAAGTGGAATGGATGTTCCCACCTACAAAACCCCTATAGGTGAAAAAAGTGTTAGCACCTGTGTCCTTACTGCAGAGATGCACCAAAGTTTGTTTACCATCCAGCTCCAGTTCCAAAGCACGACTGGAATGGTGCCTGCTCTCCATTCCTCTCCCCTTCATCTCACCCCCCACTGGGAGCAAAACCCACTCATCCTCACACCACTCCCGGACCTCAAACGCCTCCCAGGATCCAGGTTCCCTCTTCATCCTCAAGGAAGAGTGCCCGTACTCCACTCTGCTGCATCAGTGTGACTGGGGACGTAGATTGGGTGGACGCTACCCCAGTGGACGGGACGGGCCCATCCACTTTTTGTTGGGGCGGTAACCCTTTTTTCCCCCCTCTTGATTCTGGTTCAGGTTCATTAGACAGGCCAAAATTATGGTGCAGGTTTGGTTCTGGTTCAAGTAAAAAATACCAGTTTGAACAGGATCTCCAGTTTGCTTCTGGTTCGTGTATAAGACTTTTCCTTTTAAACAAAATTACCCTCCCTGTTCTCTCACTCTCAGAATTGTCCAAACGTTTATTGAACAATATAATCTTCTGCTAAACAAGTTCTCACAGAGTGACAGCACCTGATATTTGGTTACTGGTGCCAGCGAGAGAGCAGGAAATGTCAAACGAGGTCCTGATCTCTTGAATTACCCCATGGTTGACTCAAAGAAAGGAAAATCTGCTGAAGACCTATTTTATGGGACACGGAGCAAGGTATGCAGGTTGTTGTGTTGTAAAAAAGGCCTGATACTGCCAGGTGTTGATAGTTTCCTGGAGCTGCCACTGATCTCAAGTTGGACTCAAATCAATAGGAGCAGAGTGTGCTCAGCACCTAGCAGCAGCATCCCTATACAGAGGGCTCATTATGCTGCATGTACACCTGCTTTGCATCCATGAAGTGGCCCAAAGCTGTCAAAACGTCTCAGTCAATCTGGCCCACAACTGTAGTGAATCTCTAATGAATGTGCTTTCATGGTACTCGCAGTGCTTTTACACTGACATGACTCTAACGAGCTCTGTGTAGTTCGAAAGCTTGTCTCTTTCACCAAGAGAAGTTGGTCCAGTAAAAGCTATTCCCTCACCCACCTTGTCTCTGCAATATCCTAGGACCGACATGGCTACAACTCCACTGCAAATAACTCCACTGTGTTTTGAGCACTTCAGCTGAGCCTGAGGACTCATCAGTCCAGCCTCCAGGCAGATTAATGAGCTCTGCTGAGTTGCAGTAGGACCACCGGACAGGCTGCCTGATTGGCTAGGGGGAGCAAACAGGCTTGCTTTTAAGCTCAGCAGCAGCAGCAGATTGTGGCTGGGCAATGCTTTGGCTTCTAGCTGTGATGGCTCTTGCCTCTGTCCTGCATCAGCTCAGGTTGTGTTCCTAGTTCCTGGCTCTGGTTTCGAGCCTTGGCTCTGATGACTGGTTCTTGTCTCTGGCTCCCATACTTGGCTCTGGTTGCTTGGTTCTGACTCCATCTCTGACCATTGAGTCAGATTCCTGACTCCGGCTCTGACCCCTGGGTCCAGTTGCTGACCCCACTCAGCCTGGTTCTAACCATTGAACGGGACTGCCAGGCCTGTGCCTGACACAACATGATTATTCTTGATATACAGCAGAGTGAATGGGAGGGAAATCAAGCCCAGTGACTCCAAGGAGGTCATCCCTGATTTACACCAGTGTGAGAGAAATGAGATCCTTTCCTAGTCCTAGCAGGGGATCTACCTCCCATGCTGCAGAGGAAGGCAACAAAACAAAACAAGGGTTCAATGAGCACTAACTCAGACACCATTGAGGATATTTTAAATGACAACTCACGGCAGAGCATAAACTTCTCCTTTGGGGCGGCCAGCCCTCTGGCCCCTGCCCTTTCACCTGAGCTCCTTCCGCACAGCTGGAGGAGCCCCGGCCTGCCTTCCCCAACTGCCCTGACCCCCGGGCTGGCTTGAGCCACCCTGAGCCACCTGCCGGCCTAAGCCCCGAGCTCCAGGCCGTTGGCTGGAGCTGAGCCCCAGCCGGCTTCAGGGAAGAAGGGGAGCGAGGGCGGGGCCTCAGGGTGGAGCGTGGGTGGTGCCATGGCCTGGGTTAGGTGAAGCTTAGCCTGGCCTATTATACCCGCCGCCCACAAGTAGTCCTTTCTCAACAAGTAAATCCTATTTACCCATGAGAGTAAGGTTTAGCAGGATCATGCACAGGTGCTGACTCTATGGGTGCTCCAGGGCTCAAGCACCCACATGGAAAAAAATAGGGGGTGCTCAGCACCCACCAGCCACAGTGATTCAGGTGGGGCCCCGGGGCTGGCCACCGATCAGCTGTTCATTGGTCCCCAGGTTTGGCTGCCGATCAGCTGTTCAAAAGTGGGAAGGGGATAGGGGTGGGGCAGGGGGAAAAGAAAGGGCTGGGGCAGGAGAGGAAAGGGGAGGGGATGGGGATGGGGAAGCGGGGACCTCGGGGGAGGGAGTGAAGTGAGGGTGGGGGCGGGAAGAGGCAGAGCAAGGGCGGGGCCTCAGGGCGGAGCGGGGGTATCTGTTATTTCAATGGAAACGCTGTCAAAGTTATTCCAGAAGTATCTGCAGCCAGAGTTGAATACTATTTTCACTGTCTGTGTAGGAATCATGAATACATTCACATACAGAAAGATACCCAGGAAATTGCTGAGAAAGACAGCAGGTCAAATTCTAGTCTCCCATTCATGATACCCCATTGAATGCAGTGTAATAGCAGCGGTATAAAAATCCATTTCTTTATGACTGACAGCCAGAATTTGATCAATCCTGTGCATGAAACGAAACCCTGAAAAAACATACACCTGCAACTTCACAGAATTCCCAGAGCTTTTCATCACTTGGATTTAGAACTGTAGTGGAAAAACGACCACCCGTTGAGTTTAGATCAGAATCGCCTGAGGCCCCTTTATTGTTCAATCAAACATGCATGCATGGGGGAGTCAGCCAAGGCAGCCGAACCGCCCCGATGGATAAAATACAAGAGCCTATATAGGATAAAACCACAAAATTACATATACTTCCTTAAAGTTTTACATCCATATAAGGAATAAAGCAAAACAAGCCTTTTCCTGTTTTTCAATAGTTTGCCCTTTGTGGTCCCTTGCTCTGCCCCCAGACAGCTATTAATCACAAACTGTTACTTCTGCTTCTTTAGTTTCTGTCTACCCTTCTCCTTTTACCCACCCCCCCTTCCCTCCAGGTCACACATACAGTTCACCTGACCCTACATACAGTTCACTTGACCAAAGTTTTACCTTAGACTATTTTTCCTCCACAATTCCCCCCTTTGGAGCTTCATTGGTGCCACCTTTAGCCTAAACTTCCACATTCATGAGCCCATTGATTTCCTTCCTTTCCCTTTCCCCCCTTTTTTTTTTCATCCCAACTTTTATCAAAGTTTTCATTAACAATCATCAATGCCACTTGCTCCCTTATATTGGGCCTAACAAAAAAAATTACAAGCACAACAATAACCCTTACAACAGCAATAGCAAAGGTATAACCCCAAACCAACCAACACCACTACAAGTGTTAGTCCATTTATGATAACAATATGATGGCGTTCACACATGATTTTGGTTATTGCACACAACGCATTTTGAACAATATACAAAGAAGACATTCTATAGGCTGTTTGAAAGGAACCCTTTTTTTTTTTATATCTGATATATATTTTTAAAGATGTGAATTTGCCCTTATAAATTAGTAATGTTTTGCACTTCTGGTAACAATAAAAGCAGATTTTGGAAATGGTCGGATACTAGGGTCGTCCAGTTAAAGGGCATCTCATACCAGAGAGTGGATTGAAACCTTTTATCCGCAGGCCAATAGATAATCTGGCTACCTGCAGTCATAGTGAGGTTAAAATGGGTGTCATATACAATATGGGCTTTGACAATTACACAGCTGTCATTGGCCTGGAAGAGCATGTCTCCTGTCAGGAGGGTTTCTAGTTCCTTACCCTCCCAACAAACATGGTCATGGACAGTGACAATTTCCCCTGGTTTAAATTTACGTATGCATTGAAGCTGTGGGGGTTTCAATGGCCAAAACGTCCTTTGGTTTCCCATCCTGATCCAAATATTGGGTGTTATTTCAGGAGCACTGACTACGAATCGGCTAGGCATACCAGGTGTCTTGATTTCCCAAATGTTTAGGTGAATAACCCAATCCCAGATGCATCCTCCCCATGGACCCGGCAGGATTCAGTATGTGGGAGCCCACATCCCTCTAATTGGTCCATATGCTTGGAAGGAGCACTGTGACTATCCACACCTCCACCCAGAAAACTTCCAAGTATGCCTCCATGGCCACAGATTAGATGGTACTCCCGAGGTGTCTGTAAGGGCAGTGGGCCAGACCTGGTGCTCGAGATCACTACAAATGACCGTTAGCTGGTCATTCAGAAAATCCTGAACCTCTGAGCACGCCAAGTCCCACTACAATGCCTTCCCAGCCTCAGTGACGTTCAGTACCATTTCTGTTAACAACCTCTGCGTCATAGAGCTAAGGGCGGAAATGACATGCAATTCACCAACCCCAACCTGAGTTAGCTGTGCCCCTGTAATAAAACCAGTGGCTTTTTTTTTTTAATTGACCTAATTTTTTTCTTATGCTGTTGGCTTTTGTGAATATTCCAAATTGCAGCTGTGCTATTGGCCCCATCCCACAGGTGTCCAGTTAAATTTCCTCTCTTTTTGGGAGAAGCCTGGGTCTTTTGCTGTGCCAGCCAAATGGCAGCTCCTTTAGAGCAATTATGATAAATAGTGATGACCTGAAAACTGGATAAGGGCAACATGAACCTGATGGTCCTCAGTGTGGCATTAATTATGGTCCAGCAATATCCTAACACATTTCTCCTTGATATAGTATTATATCACATCCGTTGGTTAAATATCTTTATAAAGGGCAGAAAGGCATTAATATCAATGATATAAATTGGGATATATTAGAATATGATACAGGCTAAATCAGAGGCTACTGATTGGCTAAGATTTAAAAAAATATTATTTTCCCATCCCCACCCTAAGTTCGTTAAGAAGGAGAGGCTAAGAAATATTAAAAGTTTCATTTTCAGGTAGTTTTGGCTAGCTTCTGCAAGATATTCTTCGAGATTTCGTAGTCTTAGTTCACTTAGCTGTCCGGCAATGAGGCAGCAAGAGAGAGTTTACCAGCACAATCACCTTGCTTGGTTGGAGGCTTTATTATGTCCTCAAGTGGAGAGGTTGTTTTCTTAGCAAGATCCAAATCATAGAATCATCATAGAATATCAGGGTTGGAAGGGACCTCAGGAGGTCATCTAGTCCAACCTCCTGCTCAAAGCAGGACCTAATCCCAACTAAATCATCCCAGCCAGGGCTTTGTCAAGCCTGACCTTAAAAACTTCTAAGGAAGGAGATTCCACCACCTCCCTAGGCAACCCATTCCAGTGCTTCACCACCCTCCTAGTGAAAAAGTTTTTCCTAATATCCAATCTAAACCTCCCCCACTGCAACTTGAGACCATTACTCCTTGTTCTGTCATCTGGTACCACTGAGAACAGTCTAGATCCATCCTCTTTGGAACCCCCTTTCAGGTAGTTGAAAGCAGCTATCAAATCCCCCCTCATTCTTCTCTTCTGCAGACTAAACAATCCCAGTTCCCTCAGCCTCTCCTCATAACTCATGTGCTCCAGCCCCCTAATCATTTTTGTTGCCCTCCGCTGGACTCTTTCCAATTTTTCCACATCCTTCTTGTAGTGTGGGGCCCAAAACTGGACACAGTACTCCAGGTGAGGCCTCACCAATGTCGAATAGAGGGGAACGATCACGTCCCTCGATCTGCTGGCAATGCCCCTACTTATACAGCCCAAAATGCCGTTAGCCTTCTTGGCAACAAGGGCACACTGTTGACTCATATCCAGCTTCTCGTCCACCGTAACCCCTAGGTCCTTTTCTGCAGAACTGCTGCCTAGCCACTCGGTCCCTAGTCTGTAACAGTGCATGGGATTCTTCCGTCCTAAGTGCAGGACTCTGCACTTGTCCTTGTTGAACCTCATCAGGTTTCTTTTGGCCCAATCCTCTAATTTGTCTAGGTCCCTCTGTATCCTATCCCTACCCTCCAGCGTATCTACCACTCCTCCCAGTTTAGTGTCATCTGCAAATTTGCTGAGAGTGCAGTCCACGCCATCCTCCAGATCATTAATGAAGATATTGAACAAAACCGGCCCCAGGACCGACCCTTGGGGCACTCCGCTTGAAACCGGCTGCCAACTAGACATGGAGCCGTTGATCACTACCCGTTGAGCCCGACGATCTAGCCAGCTTTCTATCCACCTTATAGTCCATTCATCCAGCCCATACTTCTTTAACTTGCCGGCAAGAATACTGTGGGAGACCGTATCAAAAGCTTTGCTAAAGTCAAGGAATAACACATCCACTGCTTTCCCCTCATCCACAGACCCAGTTATCTCCTCATAGAAGGCAATTAGGTTAGTCAGGCATGACTTGCCCTTGGTGAATCCATGCTGACTGTTCCTGATCACTTTCCTCTCCTCTAAGTGCTTCAGAATTGATTCCTTGAGGACCTGCTCCATGATTTTTCCAGGGACTGAGGTGAGGCTGACTGGCCTGTAGTTCCCCGGATCCTCCTTCTTCCCTTTTTTAAAGATGGGCACTACATTAGCCTTTTTCCAGTCATCCGGGACCTCCCCCGATCGGGGGACAGGCTGACAGACATTAGAGTATAGCTCTGCAATCACATCCCCCAACTCCTTTATCACCCTCGGATGCAGCGCATCCGGCCCCATGGAGTTGTGCTCGTTCAGTTTTTCTAAATAGTCCCGAACCACTTCTTTCTCCACAGAGGGCTGGTCACCTTCTCCCCATACTGTGCTGCCCAGTGCAGCAGTCTGGGAGCTGACCTTGTTCGTGAAGACAGAGGCAAAAAAAGCATTGAGTACATTAGCTTTTTCCACATCCTCGGTCACTAGGTTGCCTCCCTCATTCAGTAAGGGGCCCACACTTTCCTTGACTTTCTTCTTGTTGCTAACATACCTGAAGAAACCCTTCTTGTTACTCTTAACATCTCTTGCTAGCTGCAACTCCAAGTGTGATTTGGCCTTCCTGATTTCACTCCTGCATGCCTGAGCAATATTTTTATACTCCTCCCTGGTCATTTGTCCAATCTTCCACTTCTTGTAAGCTTCTTTTTTGCGTTTAAGATCAGCAAGGATTTCACTGTTTAGCCAAGCTGGTCGCCTGCCATATTTACTATTCTTTCTACACATCGGGATGGTTTTTTCCTGCAACCTCAATAAGGATTCTTTAAAATACAGCCAGCTCTCCTGGACTCCTTTCCCCCTCATGTTATTCTCCCAGGGGATCCTGCCCATCAGTTCCCTGAGGGAGTCAAAGTCTGCTTTTCTGAAGTCCAGGGTCCGTATTCTGCTGCTTTCCTTTCTTCCTTGTGTCAGGATCCTGAACTCTACCATCTCATGGTCACTGCCTCCCAGGTTCCCATCCACTTTTGCTTCCCCTACTAATTCTTCCCGGTTTGTGAGCAGCAGGTCTAGAAGAGCTCTGCCCCTAGTTGGTTCCTCCAGCACTTGCACCAGGAAATTGTCCCCTACACTTTCCAAAAACTTCCTGGATTGTCTGTGCACCGCTGTATTGCTCTCCCAGCAGATATCAGGGTGATTAAAGTCTCCCACAGTGGGTCTGTCAGCGGACAAAGGAGAGGTTACCAGCTTTTCACCTTGTCCTTTTCTCCTGCTGTCCAGAAGGAACAACAACGCCAGAAGGAAAGATAGACCGATCATCAGTCGGAGAGCCATTACAGTGAGAAACATGGGCAGATAGTTAATTCTTGGCACTTCACAGCGGTGTTGATAATTAACAGGACTTGATAAGGGTCTTTCAGCATGAGGCCATGAGGCGGTTCCTCACTGATGGACCTCTATGTAGATCCAGTCTCCTGGTTTCAGCGAGTGGCAGGGCTGCTATATANTTGATGGACCTCTATGTAGATCCAGTCTCCTAGTTTCAACGAGTGGCAGGGCTGCTATATATAAAAAGACCTAACACATTTCATTAGGCAATAATTAAGCATTGTGTTATTTATTAAATGAATGTCCATTTGAGCCAGGGCCAGCAAGGCACTGCTGATAGTCGCATCGGGCGCCCTGTTAAAATGTCATGAGGGCTGAGTTTGGTCTTTCGATTGGGAGTGGCCTTCAAAGGGCATTTGGCCTATTAGATCTGTGCAGCTGCACATACATTTTTTATAATCTGTCCAGGTATGCCAAATTATGATACAGAATTTTTAAGCAAAAGTTTTACAACAGTTTTGGCATCTGCCTTTTTATAAGAAAATATATTATTAAAACTAACACATACTTATAATTATAACATTTAAATATTTAAATAAAATCAATCTGAATATTTATAAAAGGTCCCCAGGGTGGGGGACGCGCTGCCTGCCTAACTTTGACAGCTTTATCGACATTATGTTGCTGGCAGTAGTGCTGAGCCACAGAGGAAAAGTCTTATTTAACTATAGCAATTAACCCCCCCTTTGCTCACGCGTGCCATCCAGTGATGCATGCGAGCAAATAGGGCCAGAGCACCTGAGGCACAACCGTCCGGGGAGCACCAAAGGTGATCGGGGTGTAAGGTGTACCCAGCAACACTTCAAGAACAATTTGCGACATTTCAATTGATATCAGCTTTTCCTATTTTTTTTTTTTTTAAAGACAAAGAGAGCATATCTCTACCCCCTTGGGGTTGACAGATTATTGCTTAAAATATTTCTTTCTTTATAAATACCCTTGCTGATTGCAGGCAAAACTGAGGAATTATTTAAATTACTCCCCATATTTTCTTATATTTGTTTTATAGGCAGGTCAGGTTTTAATGGCTTCTATCTTTATTATTTAGGTGATTTATATTAACACAGACATTTTTGGCTTGCTTTTGGATTCAAAGTTATCAGCCGCTTAGAAACTCTGTCTCAAAAGGACACAATTAACTTTTAACTTTTAACTTCTGCTTTTAAACACACTTTGAATTGAAAAGGAAAACACAATTCACTTTGGCTCCCCTTTGGCAAAGTGACCATTGATTATTCAGAGCCACCTTAAGGCTTAGTGTGGGGTACTGATTACAGCTTTTATTTGCTATTTGTTACCAAAATAGATTAAAATTTTCCATTTTCCTGGCTTTGACTGCCCTGCTGCAGCCACAACTTTGATTTTTTTATTAAAAAGCAACAATTTAAATCTTATAAAGCATTGTCACCTTAAGGATTAAATTCTAAATACCAAATTAAACAATACTAGTTTCTTTTGTTTGGCAAAAATATTTCCGGTTGTATAACCTTAAAACAACACCAATTTATTTTAAACCTATAAAACAAAGATTATACACACCAGGAGTGTTCTTTAACAAATTTGACTAACTTTTTCATAGTCAAATGATTTCACTTAAATAAACTTTTGCCTGGATTATTTACAGACATTCCCAAAGGAATGGCTGCAAAGAAACCAAGAATTTTCCTTTCATAACACTTTCTTTTAACATTTATACAAAGTTTTACTGCTTAATTCTTTTCAATAACTATAGAGTTAACTTCTCACTTTTTTTTTTCCTTTCAACTTCCTCAAACTGCGGTTGCCTGCTTGTCTGGGCCCAATCCTTTTTTCTTGTTATATTATCTTTTTTCATGGGCACAGGCATTGTTTCACTACCAATTTAGCAAAGAGGGTGGGCTTTTTGACTAACCCCCCCTTTATTTATTTATATATACCTATTTATATATACACATTATATCTAGATGCATTTTATTTAACAATAACCTTAATTTTTTATGTCCGGACTTAATACCATTTTTCCTTGAGGCGGTAACAACCCCTCAGTACCGGTGGATTATAAGAAAGGATAATAACAGGGCTCGGGACAACGGGAAAGATAGGGAAAACAGCCACATTAACAGCACTGTAAAATGGGGGAGTTACACTTACTGACCATAGAAATAACGACTCCTTGCTGAATACAGGAGATAATAACAGGTTGGATTTTTCCTTGGCCTGTTTTGATAGAGGATACTGCTGCACCTTGGGAAGGGGTCTTGCTGGGTTTAGGCAAATCTCAACGGGTTGGGCAGACCCAATACACCCAACCTGGTTGGCATGATCGGCTCACAAGGCTCACAGGGAGGGAGAGACCTTAACCAGCAGTTCCTGTTGCAACGAGGAAGGGCTGGGGTCGGTCTTTTCCTGTAAACTGCCAGGACCTCATTGTGAGCGGGACCAGGCACGTCCAGATATATACCATCTGGGATACAGCAAATTATACAATTTAATTTACACAGCAAATCTTTTCCCAAAAGGTTAACCAGCGAACAAGGACAGAGAACCAATAAAAATGGTCAGAGGTAAAGAGATGGGGTGGGGAATAGGAGTATTTCCCACCCCTACTACATTTACTATCTCAAAAATTAAAGGGAGAAAATAGAAGTCACTGGCACGGAGAATAGTGGTGGGCTTGCCATCAATAATACAGGTTACATATGGCCCAGCCTGATTCAAGGGAATAAGCGGAGCGATGACTTAAAGGATACAAAGATATCTGCTGGCCAGCAGGGGCTTATAAAAAACCCAATTTCTCCTTTATCTCCTTTAATTGTGTTTTAAGTTTCTCCTGGGAGTCCTTGAGACTCCTCCTTTGAGATTCATGGCGCTGTTTTTCTGTTTCTCCATACCAATCAAAATATATATCAAACTTTGGCCAAAAGTGCGCCTCTGAGGTGCACAATCTTGTCAAGGTCAAAACTTTTCCTCTAGGGGAGACCATAATTTTTGAATCATCCCTGGTATACCAATTCCATTTTTTCCAGAAACTTGCAAGTAGAAAGACTATAATTTTTATACATATAAAACGCCGGTGTGCCTTTTGGTGGGACAGTAGGTCTTTTGGACTCACCGGCCCCCATTTCCTGGAGTCTCCCTGATCCAATCTCACAATCCCTAAGTTTCCGACTGCTTCACACGAACCCACAATCCCTGGTCCCCACGATCCTCAGCTTCTCAACATACTGTCAATCAGGCCTCTCTCACGGGTGACATTCCTGCTCGTAAGCCCGAAGGCCTGGCAGAAAGCCCTGGGTGTCTTCCTACGACCCTCACTCGTTTTCAATCATTCACACTTGCACACACCCACTGAGGTGAGGCCTACAACTGAGGCCTACTCTGGGGGACCCCTGACTCCCCAGCCACTTACCCGTGGCTCCTCCCAGGGAAACCAAGAGGACGTCAGGCGAGTCTGGCAGCAAAAAGTCCGTATCCAGCTTGCTACTCACCCCGACCCAGGGCCTACGGGCAGTCCTCCACCGAAAACCCAAATAGAGATTTAAAAGGCCTCTCACCTGTCAGATGCTGGCTGGGTTCGGTGGGGAACGGTCCGTGGTTTCCTGGTCAGGTTGACAGTCTGTGGATCTGAGTCACGGCACCAAGATTGTTGTGGAAAAATGACCACGCGTTGTGTTTAGATCAGAATCGCCTGAGGCCCCTTTATTGATCAATCAAACATGCACGCATGGGGGAGTCAGCCAAGGCAGCCGAACCCCACCAATGGATAAAATACAAGAGCCTATATAGGATAAAACCACAAAATTACATATACTTCCTTAATGTTTTACATCCAGATAAGGAATAAAGCAAAGCAAGCCTTTTCCTGTTTTTCGATAGTTTGCCCTTTGTGGTCCCTTGCTCTGCCCCCAGACAGCTATTAATCACAAACTGTTACTTCTGCTTCTTTAGTTTCTGTCTACCCTTCTCCTTTTACCCCCTCCCCTTCCCTCCAGGTCACACATACAGTTCACCTGACCCTACATACAGTTCACTTGACCAAAGTTTTAGGCCTTAGACTATTTTTCCTCCACAGAACCTTAGGGTGTGTCTACACTGAGCGTGATGCCACAGACGCCAGCGTTCAACTTTCCCTGGGGGTCTCAACCCCCGCTCAGCCCCAGGCCCCACCCCCACAACACCCCTTCCCCCAAACCTCCACCCCCTGCTTCTTCCTGCCCAGTCCTGCCCACTCCCCATAGCGCATCCCATCCCTGCTCCTCTCACTCCCTGCTCCTCCCCCTCCCTCCCAGAGGAAGGAGCTGATTGGCAGGGTCTCCAGTGGGTGGGAGGTGCTGGGAGGGAGGGGAAGGAGTTGATCTGTGGGGCCACCAGCAGGCGGGAGTCACTGGGGGGAGGGGTGGAGCTGGTTGCTGGTGGATGCTAAGCACCAGTTATTTTTTTCCCATGGGTGCTCCAGCCCTGGAGCACACTGGTGCCTATGCTGCACGCCCACCTGGAATGGGCAGAAATAGCAGTGTAGACAGTGAGGCACTGCTTTAGGAGAGGAGAGTAGAATACCCCTACACGGCTCTCTACATGCCCGAGCAGTGCCTCCCACACCTACATTGCTCTTTTTCGCAGTGTAGTGTCCTGCTGCCTCCTTCCCTACCAGAGCCTTTCCCCACGATGCCAGAGCCTTCCCATGTGAAGCTGGCCCTACGTAGATAAGTTGCTGTGGGTCTGAGCCCTTATTTATTTGTTTATTTACAGGGAAATGGTTGATTTCTTCAAAATCCTAAAGAGAAGCAGACAACATATTTTTTTTCTTAAAGTCCCAATCTGAACCCTATGCAAATCCAGGGGAGGCTTTCCCTTGAAGGAGAAGGGAGTTTACATCAAAGTGTATAGCTTTGACTTTTCCAGCTCCACCAGAGCAGTGCCAAAGGATGACCACTTGACCATGTGATAGACTATTTGATCTTGTTGACACCTGGCTGAGACATAAGTTTGCCTCTTGTTTCTGAGGAACTGGTTTGTTGCAGTCTCCCCAGATTTGGAATATGTCTCAGTAACAACATACAGTAGAATCTTATAACTTTACATACAATGTTGCTATGCATATTTTACCAGGACAATACTGATCAGCAAATTATGAGTTTTCAAATGCTACCTCTCAAGGCATGCTTTTTACAAAGTTTATCATAGTCTTGTACATAGATGAACATAAGGGTACAGACTGTCACAGTACGTGACTCACCTCTCCGAGAAGCGGTAGAGATGCGCAAGTCTACACTTATAATGGCTTCATCGGCGCAGCTGTGCTGTTGAAGTGCTTTAGTGAAGTCGCTCTATGCTGACAGGAGAGAGCTCTCCCGTTGGTTTAGTTAATCCACCTCCCTGAGAAGTGGTAGCTATGTTGGTGGGAGAAGCTCTACACCCGGGGTTAGGTTGGTATAACTATGTCGCTCAGGGGTGTGGCTTTTTCACACCCCTGAGAGACGCCGTTATACTGATATAAGTTTCTAGTGTAGACCTGGCCTTATTCTGTTTCCCATGTCCTGTTATAGGCTCTTGGCAGGAGAGGCAGGCATAGTGCCATGCACTTTGCATCACATCACTGTCATTATCTCCAACATGCTTCCTTCACTTGTAGGGCCAATGTAAATCTCTTAAACCAGGTCACTACCAGCTGAGAAGTTATTCTCAGAGGGGCATTTACAACCACTTCAAGCCCCCTTTTCCCTACTGGAGTAGTGTGAAGGGACCTGAGGGCATAGGCGCCAACCACGTGGGTGCTCCGGAGCTGAAGCACCCACAGAAAAAAAAAAGTGGGTGCTCATCACCCAGCAGACACACTGTTTGGTGGTGCCCCGATCAGCTAATCCAGGGTGCTGCCAAACAGCTGATCAGGGATGCCACCAAACAGCTGATAGGCAGCACTGCCAAACAGCTTTTTGGCAGCTTGGGGAGGGGTTTGGGGGAGGGCAGAGAGCAGTGAGCAGTGGGCGGGTGGGGCCTCGGGGATGGGGCAGAGTCGGGGTGGGAAGAGGCAGAGCGAGGTGTGAGCCTTGGGGGAGGGGGGGGAGTGAGGGTGGGGCCTCAGGGGAGGGGGCAGAGTTGGGGTGGGAAGAGGCCAATTGAAGACAGGGCCTTGGGGGAAGGGACGGAGTGGGGGCAGGGCCTTGGGGCGGAGCGGGGTTGGAGCACCCCCGGGGGAAAAGTAAAAGTCAGTGCCTATGCCTGAGGTTGTGCCTACACTGCAGCTGGGAGGTGCTATTACCAGTTCACATACACATGCTAGTTCTGCTCTGTGAATTCTTCACAACTGTGTTCAAACATGCTAAAGGCTTGTAACATACACAAAGTCAGAATGGGAACCACTCCTTCGTGAGGTCGTGGCAGTTTAGGAGAAACTGCTGAGACAGTCAAAAAGTTACTGGCACTCCAGATTGTCTTACCAGCCTGTGTGCTCAGTTTTGTGTTTCACTGGTGCTCAGACTCATAAACTCAGAAGGAAAGTGATTTAATTTTGTTGTCATGAGTCTATGTAATCTCTTCTTTGGGCCAGGTGATTCTAAGCTGACTTTTTAGGAATAAAAGTAGTAGAAGAACAGAAAGTAGTTGAAGGAGGAAGTGTGGCCCAGGCAAGGGGAGAAACATCAGCTATTACAACATATACAAATATTCCAGTAAAGTGAAGTTCTGACTGTGGTCGCAGATCAGCAGTTAAGAGCATGTTACATTTCAAGAATCTTAGGATAAAAAAATAAATCCAAACAGCCTCGCTAAACCTTGAACATTTAAAAATCTGGGGAGTGCCAATTTAAAGTTACACTTCTCAGATGAAGTGAACCTTAATTTATTTATTTAGTAGCATGGGCGGTGCGTGAAAAAACAGTTACTCACCTTCTGGTAACTGTTGTTTGTCAATATGTGTTGTTCATGTCCATTCCAATCAGGTGGGTGCGCGCATGTGAAAGGTGGCCGGCAGATTTTTCTCCTAGCAGAATCTGTCGGGTCGGTCAGGGCGCCCCGTGGAGTCGGGCCATCATGGCACTCAATATAGGGCCCCTTTAGTTCCTTCTTGTCGGCTACTCCAACAGATGGGTAGGAGGGTGGGTATTGGAATGGACATGAAGAAGACATCTCGAAGAACAACAGTTACGAGAAGGTGAGTAACTGTTTTTTCTTCTTTGAGTACTTGTTCATGTCCATTCCAATCAGGTGACTCCCAAGCCCAAGTTCAGGGAGTGGGGTCAGAGTCTTCCACTGACTGGAGTACTGCTCGTCCGAAGGCTGCATCGTCCCTGGCTTGATGGGTAATCACATAGTGCGTGGTGAACATGTGTATGGAGGACCACGTCACCGTCCTGCAGATTTCCTTAGTGGGGAGCCTGAGCCAGGAACGCTTTAGATGAAGCCTTCACCCTGGTGGAGTGTGCAGTGATCGGAGGTGCAGGAACACCTGCCAGGTTGTAGCACTCATGAATACAGGATGCTATCCATGACGAGATGCGTTGGGATGACCTTTCATCCTGTCCGCCACTGCCACGAATAACTGGACAGATTTTCAGAACGGTTTCATTCTCTCGATGTAAAAGGCCAGTGCCCTGCAGACATCCAGAGAGTGGAGCCTCTGCTCCCTGCCACTGGAATGCGCCTTAGGGTAGAAGACCGGGAGAAAGATGTCCTGGTTGATATGAAACTGCGACACAACCTTCGGAAGGAAAGGAGGGTGTGGTCTGAGCTGAACCTTGTCCTTATAGAACACGCGTAGGGAGGCTCTGATGTTAGGGTACTGAGCTCAGACACCCTCCTGGCCGAGGTTATCGCTCCCAGGATCGCCACCTTGTAAGAAAGGTAGAGCAGGGAGCATGTGCTAACGGTTCAAAGGGGGGCTCCATGAGCCTAGAAAGGACCAAGTTGAGGTCCCAGGCCGGGACAGGCTGACAGACATTAGAGTATAGCCTGTTGAGCCCTTTTAGGAATCGGCTGACCATGGGGTTAGCAAACACAGATCAGCCCTGCACGCCCGGGTGGAAGGCTGAAATGGCAGCTAATTGCACCCTTATTGAAGACAACGAGAGTCCCTCCTGCTTCAGATGGAGGAGGTAGTCCAGAATGAGCAGCACTGAAGCTAGTATTGGGGGAGAATAGCGCTGCGCTGACCAGACTGAAAATCTCTTCCACTTAGCAAGGTATGTGGCTCTCATAGAGGGTTTCCTAGTACCAAGAAGGACCTGTCTAACCTGGACTGAACAGAAAAGCTCCAACGGATTTAAACATGGAGCTTCGATGCCGTGAGATGAAGTGACCGGAGGTTCGGGTGTGAGAAGGTCCGGGAATGGCAAGGTAATCAGGGCTCCCATGGAGATGTCTAGGAGAGATGTGTACCAGTGCTGACAGGGCCAGGCCAGTGCTATCAGTATAACCTGAGCCCAATCTCTGCCAACCTTGAGAAGTACCTTGTGAATGAGCTGTATGTGTGGAAAGGCGTATAGGAGAGAGCCTCCCCAATGGAAGAGGAACGCATCCACCCTGGAGCCCGGGTTGTGATTCTGGAAGGAGCAGAACTGCTGGCACTTCCTGTTGCATTGCGTGGCAAAAAGGTCTACCTGTGGAAAAAAAACCCTCTGGAAGATTGAAATTGCGACGCCCGGGCGAAGGGACCACCTGTGGCTGTGAAATGACCTGCTGAGGTGGTCCCCCAGCTCGTTCTGTACACCAGGGAGGTATGATGCCTGCAGGTGTATTGAATGTTCTATACAGAAGTCCCAAAGCATGAGGGCTTCCTGGCACAGGGGAGAGGAGCATGCACCACCCCGTTTGTTGATATAGAACATTGCTGTTGTATTGTCCATCATTACTGATACAAATTGTCCGGTTAGGTAAGGACGGAAGGTCTGACATGCTAGGCGCACCGCTCTCAGCTCTCTGACATTGATGTGGAGACCCAGATCTGCTTGAGACCAGAGGCCTTGAGTCCTGCCATCTCACAGATGAGCTCCCCAGCCCAAGTCTGACACGCCCGCCACCAGTGACAGGGACGGCTGTGGGGCGGCAAAGGGAACCCCTGAGCACACTTCCTGAGCGTTGATTCACCACAGGAGGGAGTTGAGGATGGGGTGAGGCAGGATCACAATCGTGTCCAAGCTGTCCCGGGCTGGGCGATAGACTGACGTGAGGCACGACTGAAGCGGTCAAAGCCTGAGTCTGGCATGCTGCACCACATAGGTACAGGCAGCCATGTGTCTCAGAAGTTTCAGGCAGTTTCTTGCTGTACTGGGGGGAACAGTCTGAGGCCTCGAATTATATCGTTGAGGGCCTGAAACCTTGCCTGTGGCAGCTATGCCCTGGCTTGAGTCAAGTCCAGTACTGCCCCTATGAACTCTATCCTCTGGACGGGGGACAGAGTCGATTTTCCTTCATTTAGAAGTAGACCCAGGCTGTCGAAGGTGTCTCTGATGAATCCAACCTGAGCTTAGAGCGGTAGAGATGCGCAAGTCTACACTTATAACGGCTTTATCGGCGCAGCTGTGCTGTTGTAGCGCTTTAGGTAAGTCGCTCTATGCCGACAGGAGAGAGCTCTCCCGTTGGTGTAGTTAATCCACCACCCTGAGAAGTGGTAGCTATGTTGGTAGGAGAAGCTCTCCTGCCGACAGAGCGTGGTCTACACCTGGGGTTAGGTTGGTATAACTGCCTCGCTCAGGGGTGTGAAAAATTCACACCCCTGAGAGACGCAGTTATACCGATATAAGTTTCTAGTGTAGACCTGTAGGGCCAATATAAATCTCTTAAACCAGGTCACTACTAGCTGAGAAGTCCCCTTCATGAGGTTGTGGCAGTTTAGGAGAAACTACTGAGACAGTCACGGGGCTAGAGGAAACCGCACAGGAAAGGAAACTTTCAAAAGTTACAGGCACTCCAGATTGTCTTACCAGCCTGTGTGCTCAATTTTGTGTTTCACTGACATAAATGGGAAGCAAAGGGGTCTGGGAATTGCTCAGACTCATAAACTCAGAAGGAAAGTGAAGGAGGAAGTGGGGCCCAGGCAAGGGGAGAAACATCAGCTATTACAACATATACAAATATTCCAGTAAAGTGAAGTTCTGACTGTGGTTGCAGATCAGCAGGTTGAGAGAACGTTACATTTCAAGAATTTTAGGATTAAAAAAAAAATCCAAACAGCCTCGCTAAACCTTGAACGTTTAAAAATCTGGGGAGTGCCAATTTAAAGTTACACTTCTCAGATGAAGTGAACCTTAATTTACTTACTTAAGCGAATCCACATGTTCCATAGAGTCTCTATGGATAGAAATTTCATGCTCTAGTAAAAATATAACATTAGGGATCTATTATCGACCACCTGACCAGGACAGTAATAGTGATGATGAAATGCTAAGGGAAATTAGAGAGGCTATCAAAATTAAGAACCCAATAATAGTGGGGGATTTCAATTATCCCCATATTGACTGGGAACATTTCACTTCAGGACGAAATGCAGAGATAAAATTTCTCGATACTTTAAATGACTGCTTCATGGAGCAGCTGGTACGGGAACCCACAAGGGGAGAGGCAACTCTAGATTTAATCCTGAGTGGAGCGCAGGAGCTGGTCCAAGAGGTAACTATAGCAGGACCGCTTGGAAATAGTGACCATAATACAATAGCATTCAACATCCCTGTGGTGGGAAGAACACCTCAACTGCCCAACACTGTGGCATTTAATTTCAAAAGGGGGAACTATACAAAAATGAGGGGGTTAGTTAGACAAAAGTTAAAAGGTACAGTGACTAAAGTGAAATCCCTGCAAGTTGCATGGGCCCTTTTTAAAGACACCATAATAGAGGCCCAACTTCAATGTATACCCCAAATTAAGAAAAACAGTAAAAGAACTAAAAAAGAGCCACCGTGGCTTAACAACCATGTAAAAGAAGCAGTGAGAGATAAAAAGACTTCCTTTAAAAAGTGGAAGTCAAATCCTAGTGAGGCAAATAGAAAGGAGCACAAACACTGCCAACTTAAGTGCAAGAGTGTAATAAGAAAAGCCAAAGAGGAGTTTGAAGAACGGCTAGCCAAAAACTCCAAAGGTAATAACAAAATGTTTTTTAAGTACATCAGAAGCAGGAAGCCTGCTAAACAACCAGTGGGGCCCCTTGATGATCAAAATACAAAAGGAGCGCTTAAAGATGATAAAGTCATTGCGGAGAAACTAAATGGATTCTTTGCTTCAGTCTTCACGGCTGAGGATGTTAGGGAGATTCCCCAACCTGAGCTGGCTTTTGTAGGTGACAAATCTGAGGAACTGTCACAGATTGAAGTGTCACTAGAGGAGGTTTTGGAATTAATTGATAAACTCAACATTAACAAGTCACCGGGACCAGATGGCATTCACCCAAGAGTTCTGAAAGAACTCAAATGTGAAGTTGCGGAACTATTAACTAAGGTTTGTAACCTGTCCTTTAAATCGGCTTCGGTACCCAATGACTGGAAGTTAGCTAATGTAACGCCAATATTTAAAAAGGGCTCTAGGGGTGATCCCGGCAATTACAGACCGGTAAGTCTAACGTCGGTACCGGGCAAATTAGTTGAAACAATAGTAAAGAATAAAATTGTCAGACACATAGAAAAACATAAACTCTTGAGCAAGAGTCAACATGGTTTCTGTAAAGGGAAATCGTGTCTTACTAATCTATTAGAGTTCTTTGAAGGGGTCAACAAACATGTGGACAAGGGGGATCCGGTGGACATAGTGTACTTAGATTTCCAGAAAGCCTTTGACAAGGTCCCTCACCAAAGGCTCCTACGTAAATTAAGCTGTCATGGGATAAAAGGGAAGGTCCTTTCATGGATTGAGAACTGGTTAAAGGACAGGGAACAAAGGGTAGGAATTAATGGTAAATTCTCAGAATGGAGAGAGGTAACTAGTGGTGTTCCCCAAGGGTCAGTCCTAGGACCAATCCTATTCAACTTATTTATAAATGATCTGGAGAAAGGGGTAAACAGTGAGGTGGCAAAGTTTGTAGATGATACTAAACTGCTCAAGATAGTTAAGACCAAAGCAGATTGTGAAGACCTTCAAAAAGATCTCACAAAACTAAGTGATTGGGCAACAAAATGGCAAATGAAATTTAATGTGGATAAATGTAAAGTAATGCACATTGGAAAAAATAACCCAAAATATACATACAATATGATGGGGGCTAATTTAGCTACAACTAATCAGGAAAGAGATCTTGGAGTCATCGTGGATAGTTCTCTGAAGACACCCATGCAGTGTGCAGCGGCAGTCAAAAAATCAAACAGGATGTTAGGAATCATTAAAAAAGGGATAGAGAATAATATAGAGAATGTCTTATTGCCCTTATATAAATCCACGGTATGCCCACATCTTGAATACTGCATACAGATGTGGTCTCCTCACCTCAAAAAAAGATATACTGGCATTAGAAAAGGTTCAGAGAAGGACAACTAAAATGATTAGGGGTTTGGAATGGGTCCCATATGGGGAGAGATTAAATAGGCTAGGACTTTTCAGCTTGGAAAAGAGGAGACTAAGGGGGGATATGATAGAGGTATATAAAATCATGAGTGGTGTGGAGAAAGTGAATAAGGAAAAGTTATTTACTTGTTCCCATAATATAAGAACTAGGGGTCACCAAATGAAATTAATGGGCAGCAGGTTTAAAACAAATAAAAGGAAGTTCTTCTTCACACAGCGCACAGTCAACTTGTGGAACTCCTTGCCTGAGGAAGTTGTGAAGGCTAGGACTATAACAGGGTTTAAAGGAGAACTAGATAAATTCATGGAGGTTAAGTCCATTAATGGCTATTAGCCAGGATGGGTAAGGAATGGTGTCCCTAGCCTCTGTTTGTCAGAGGGTGGAGATAGATGACAGGAGAGAGATCACTTGATCATTATCTGTTAGGTTCACTCCCTCTGGGGCACCTGGCATTGGCCACTGTCGGCAGACAGGATACTGGGCTAGATGGACCTTTGGTCTGACCCAGTATGGCCATTCTTATGTTCTTGTGTAAGACTGAATTCCTGATTAACGCTTTCATGCGTATGTGTATACTGTAGCTGGAAAGTGAAATTCCCAGATGTGGATGGTCACCTGAGTTCAATCCCTCCTGACACCCTGGGTATGTATGTGGGTCGCTAGTCCAAGCCGCTGCCTATGCTGCTGTGGCCACACAAGTGCGGAGATAGAGCATGTATTTCTACCCAAACTGGGAATGATGCCTTCCAGCTGCTGTGTGGACGAGTTTCTTTTTTTTAACTAGTACTAGATGGGTACCAGTCATGGGAGTAAGGGTTGCAGATATTAGTTATAGTCTGTGAAGGGCTCTGAGTTCCTTTGGAATTAAAGATGTTATACTGGTTGATTTTTTTTTAAAATTCCTAAATGATAAACATTTTCATGGATATTTTGAATTTCCATTAAAAGATGAGGGTAAAAGATCTTATGAAATTTTCCTGAAAATTCCCCCAGCTGTAAACTTGGTTGAAAATATTTCAATGGAAAATGTCCTGGATTTTTTGAATTTCAACCTAATTTTCATGAAATTCCCCTCTGCCTTCTCCCAGTTTTTGTCCACCTGTAATAAATATTGAATAATGTTAATGATAATTTAAAAAAAAAGTTAAATAAGACCTTGATCCTGCAAATACTTACAGTCATGTGTAACTTGAATTAAGTGGGACTACTCACATGCATAAAGTTATGCACATATTATTGTTGTTGTTGTAGTGCATAGAGTACTAGTCATAGAAGGGCAGGGCTGGATTTACATCTTGTGCGTCCCTAGGCCCACCCCCCCAACCGCCTGCCTACAGCTGACCTTCATGTTTTCCATTAAAAATGAAACAAAAAGAAATATAAGCACAGCCTCTCCGAGAAGGCACAAGACCGTCCGCCACGCACAGCGCTCCCAGCCCAAGCTGGGGCGCAGCCCACCTGCCCCAAGTGAGGTACAAGGGGGGGAGGTGTACCACTCCCCACAGTTAGCAGTCCCCGAGTGCCTTCTGTCCCTCCTGTGGCCCGGCATGGCAGCTGCACTCCTGCTCTGCCTGTGCAGGTAAATGTGTGCCGTCCATGCCCCTTCCTCTCCCTCCCCGGCATGGGGCAGAAGCAGTGGGACAGCTGAGATTGGGAAGGGACTGGGACATTCCCAGCACCTTCAGCAGCCGCCCCGCCTGGCCGTAGCTCACAGCGCCCCCTACTTGGGCTGACCTGGATGCTCACCCTGCTCCAGCCCCACATGCTGGGTGGCCACCAACTCATGCCAGGAGCCCGCCCATCTGCAGGGGAGCTGTGTGCATTAACTTTAAATTTTAACCCACTTTTAACTTTTAGGTGCCCGTAGAACACCTGCGCCCCTAGGCACGTGCCTACTGTGCCTAATTGGAAATCTGGCCCTGCAGAAGGGACAGTGTGACCTCCCGCATGTTGCAGGCCACAGAACCTCGCCCACCGACTCCTGTAATAAACCCCGATCCTCTGGCTGAGTTACTGAAGTCCTCAAATCATGGTTTAAAGATGTCAAGTTACAGAGAATTCACCATTTACACTAGTTTTAACCTGCAAGTGACCCGTACCCCATGCTGCAGAGGAAGGTGAAACCCCCTCAGGGTCTCTGCCAATCTGATCCAGGGGGAAATTTCTTCCTAACCCCATATATGGTGGTCAGTTGGACCCTGAGCATTTTGGCAAGACCCAACAGCCAGACACCAGGGAAAGAATTCTCTGTAACTGTAACTCAGAGACCTTCCCTTCTAGTGTCCCATCACCAACCATTGGAGATATTTGCTGCTAGCAGTCGCAGATCGGCTACATGCCATTGTGGGCAGTCTCATCATACCGTCCCCTCCATAAATTTAACGAGCTCAGTCTTGAAGCCAGTTAGGTTTTTTGTCCCCACTGCTCCCCTTGGAAGGCTGTTCCAGAACTTCACTCCTCTGATGGTTAGAAACCTTTACCTAATTGCAAGCCTAAACTTGTTGATAGCCAGTTTATATCCATTTATTCTTGTGTCCACATTGGCTTAACTTAAATAACTCCTCTCCCTCCCTTGTATTTATCCCTCTGATGTATTTATAGACAGAAATCCTATGTCCCTTCGGCCTTGGTTAGGCTAAAAAAGCCAAGCTCTGAGTTCCCTCTCATAAGGACCAGCACCCCATTATGAGAGGTGCTGTATAAACACAGAACAAAAAAGACATCTGTGACAAAGCGGGGTGCGGTGGGGGTCCTGTTTTTCAATGGTTTGCATGCAGAGGGTTTGGGACTCAGTTTCCCTGTGTGTTACTGGTTTAACAAGGTGGTGGGAGAGGGAGTTCGTTGTTACAGAGGGCCAGTGAACATCCTGGAGAATGGATACCCCAGCGACTGGTGACCGGGAGGCCCAGCTCGGGAGTCACAGCAGGTTCTGGCCATTGGGAGGACAATGGGCTATGGAGAGAGGACCCCAGTGACCTGACCAGCCGGTTCCAACCAGTGGGGAAACAAAGTACGGATGAGAGGAGAGCCTGAGAGGAGCGGAGGCCCAGGCGGCCTGTTTACCTGGGACAGAAGACAAAGAACAGAGGCAGGACTTGGGAGATGGTGATATCAGATGCCCAGCTGGAAGGAGGGGTTTTTCTGGGCTGGGAGGAGCGAGCAGCCAGAGCTAAGTATCAGAGGAGTAGCCATGTTAGTCTGTATCCACAAAAACAATGAGGAGCCAGAGATAAGGTTCCAACTTTCTAATTGCACAAAACCGAACACCCTAGCCCTGCTGTGACATTCTATACCTTGGGGGAGCATACTGTAATCCCCATATTCTTCATTTTCATATAATCGTGATCTTACGTATAAAGTGTGCCTTGTAAGGTATCAGGGGAAAGGTTATGATCTGCTGAAAGTCATTTCTCTATCCATATATGTGTGTATCATTAATGCATATGAAGTTATGAGAATTGTGTACTATGGTTGTCACTAAAACATGCTGTAAGTTGGGGGAATCAGCCAGATATTAGCTCCCCAGAGGCAACAGCAAGGAAAATAACCAACGCCCGGGCATCAAACAACCCATCAACAGCCATTGTGCAGCAAGGGAGCTACAATACAATGATTCACCTGCATGAGGCCACACCAGGGGAATTGCTCAACCTTGCTTGGAGAGACTCAGTAATGCTCACCTGACTCTGAAGGGGGGGGGGGCAAAGCCAAGAGGGAGGAAAGGTCATGATAAAAGGAAGAGATGTTTGCCATGCTCTTCCTCTCTCTTCCACCTACACCTACAGACACCACCAGGCGACTGAAGCGCTGATCAAAAGGGAGAGTCTGGCTGAAGAGCAACCAACCAGCCTGTGGTGAGAAGCATCTAAGTTTGTAAGGGCACTGAAAGTATTAAGATCAACTTAGAATGCGTTTTGCTTTTATTTCATTTGACCAAATCTGACTTGCTATGTTTTGACTTATAATCACTTAAAATCTATCTTTATAGCTAATACATCTGTTTGTTTATTCTACCTGAAGCAGTGCATTTGGTTTGAAGTCAGAGGCTTCCCTTGGGATAACAAGCCTGGTACGTATCAATTTCTTTGTTAAATTGACGAACTCATATAACTTGCAGCATCCAGCAAGCATAACTGGACACTGCAAGACAGAGGTTCCTGGGTTGTATCTGGGACCGGAGATCTTGGCTAGTGTCATTCGGTTGCACAATCCAAGGAGCAGTTTACATGCCAGAGGCTGTGTGTGAACAGCCCAGGAGTGGGGGTTCTCACAGCATAGCAGGGTAAGACTGGCTCCAGAGTCAAGGATTGGAGTGACCTAGCAGATCACCGGTCCAGATAACACCAGAGGGCTCCGGCTGGGGGTGCAGGCTCTATGGTGGGGCTGGGGATGGGTTAGAGGTGCAGGAGGGGGCTCCAGGCTGGGGGGTGGGGATGAGGGATTCGGAATGTGGGAGGGGGCTGCAGGTTGGGGCAGAGGGCTGGGGTGCAGGAGGGGGTATGGTCTCTGGGCTAGGGGTGCGGGCTTTGGAGTGGGGCCGGGGATGAGGGCTTTAGGGTGCAGAAGGGGCTCTGGGTTTGGTGGGGAGGCTCAGGGCTGAGGCAGGGGTTTGGGGCTCGGGGTTGGGGCGCGGGCTTACCTCGGGTGGCTCCCAGTCAGTGGCACAGTGGGGCTAAGGCACGCTGCCTGCTTCTCCTGACACTGCGTTGCATGTGCCCCGGAAGCAGCCAGCAGGTTCGGCGCTAGTAGGCAGGGGGTGGGGGGGACAGGAGGCTCCGTGTGCTGCTCTTTCCGCAGGCCCTGCGCCCCCAGCTCCTATTGGCCAGTTCCCAGCCAATGGGAGTGTGGAGCCGGTGCTCGGGGTGGGGGCAGCACACGGAGCCCCATGGCCCCCCTGCCTAGGAGCCGGACCTGCTGGCTGCTTTCGGGGCGCAGCGTGGTGCCAGGACAGATAGGGACTAGCCTGCCTCAGCACCGCAGCATTGCCAACTGGACCTTAGACAGCCGATCGGCGGTGCTGACCGGAGCCGCCAGGGTCCCTTTTTGACCAGATGTTCCGGTCGAAAACTGAACACCTGGTCACCCTAGCCAGAGCCCACCTGGAGGCTGGAGAGACCTAGATGTACTGTGCTGAGGGATGGTAGGCCTGAGGCCCTGAGAGTTTCCTATGCTGTGATCAAAGATGAAATAAACCCTCCTATTTTACGCTGGCTGAGAGTCACTCCAGTCTAGCAGTTGGGGTTGCATTATTCACGCTGGGTGTGGAGGCCCTGGGGGTCCAGAGCAAGTGGACTCCCTGAGGGGCCCACGGCGAGAGACAGGAGTGCTGAGGGCTCAGAGAGGTGCTGTTCTGGGAGGCAGAGGGGCCTACGGCTTAACGCCCGAGAGAGAGTGGACCCCCGAGAAGGGCTGTCACACTGAAGGGGGTTCCTCCCAGGGACTGTACGGAGCCGAGAGAGAGCACGAGTCCTGTGAGTCCATACCAACATCCCCTGCTACAAAGAGTTTACAATCTAAGCATAAGACAAGGGGCAAGAGAT
This sequence comes from Platysternon megacephalum, assembly GCA_003942145.1. NCBI lineage: Eukaryota > Metazoa > Chordata > Testudines > Platysternidae > Platysternon > Platysternon megacephalum. Next base: position 39,504 of record QXTE01000782.1, read on the forward strand.
GGTTACAAGCAGACAACCAGGGGAGTATAAGAAAATAATTGAACTGGTCAGCATGACAGGCTGCTGTCTAACCATTGTCAGCTTTTTTTTTAGGCATTACAGCAAAGGAAATTTGTAAGGAGGGTTTTGAAAGAGGATAATGAGATAGCCTTGTGGATGTTTATGAGGAGCTGCTAGCAAACACAAGTGGCAGAATGGGAGAAAGCAACACAGGTGCTTCTCTGAAAACAAGTAGGCAAGGAGGCTGGTATCATGGGCCGATCAGAGCCGGGTGCTGACATTTAGATATCAAATGAGGGATTATAGGTGGAGTGGGGATAGGCCTTGACAGGGAAGACAAGGGGATCCAATGGAGGGATGCAAAGTGAGGGATGTTTAACTGCTTGCAGGAGTGTAGCATAAATATCCACAGACATTTTATCAATTTTCCCCTGTGCTTGCACAGATTTCTTCAGATTTAGGGGGGCAATAGGCAGAAAAATCCATAGAGATTTTGCCAAATTACAGAATTAGGCATTGTACTATGTCTGCTGAGAGGAAGACAGGTAGATGTATAACCTGGATGTATACATGTGTGGGACTTACCAGAAAAATAAGTAACTTGTGTTCAAGTCACTTCATGTCACCTGATCAAAGGGTGGGACAGAAAGATACACAGAATTGTGTCAGACTGGAAATTCATTTCCCCTAGAATTTTTAATTACATCTCTCTCAGTATTTGGAACATACTGATTGGTAGGAAGTTTTGAACCACTTTTTTCCCCCTGAGACCAGCTGGTTCAGGCTATAAAATGAAAGTGCTCACTAGATGACTAGTGCTGCTGGTGGAAACATGGACAGACTCTGTAAGTGAAACTGCTGTGCTGGGAGAATTGCTTTGGGGCTAGGAAAGGATGTGTGTTAGTCCATCTTCAGCTGCTTTCTTGTTTTGCATCTTTCTCTTTTTTTTAACCTCTCACTTTTTTTCGCTCTTTTTTAGATGAATATGTCTTGGGCTTTGATTTTCAATGCCCCTTTCTGCTCCCTTGAAGTTGATTCCCACTGATTTCCATGAGCCTTGGATCACGCCCTCTTGGTGGCAATGTGATTTTTTAAAAAAGAAAATGCATACCCACCTTTGTGGGTATTTTATGGGAAAATTTGATCACACTAAGGGCTTGATCCTGAATGGTTGAAAGCAATGGCAATTTTGCTTTTAACTTCAATGGCAGCAGGATTAGATTGTAGGACTTTACATGCATCGATTGCTGTTAATACCGTGTAACCCTCTGAGAAAGTGCCATCCAATAATATGCTGGTGGGTCCCATTTACTGTTCAAGGTTGGGGCGCGGATCAGGGACACTGTTCCAATGCCAACAATGATTTCATGAGATTTCTCATGTGAGTCAGGCTTGTAGGATCAGGGTTTAAAGCAAGTCATGTTGTCCAAAGGAAATTTTTGGTACTGTTTAGTTTCTTGAGTGAAACTGGTGCCCTGTTTGAAAAGGGAAGAGAAAAAAAATCTTATTCTGTGGTTCTTTGGGTAATAGCTTCCACCTGAAACTGGAAACTCTTGAACTGTGTTTCTCTTCACTGTGAACTGAATTTATATGCATTGCTGATGAATCTGTTTACAGTTTAAAGGATTGTTCTGAATGGGCTCTGATCTACCCTGCTGTTTCTCAGGGCATTTCTGGAAAACTACATTTATCTGAGGAGCACAGAGAGGTCTAATCACCAATTTTTCTAAAATAGCCAATAGAGCAGGGGTAGGCAACCTATGGCACGTGTGCCAAAGGCGGCACGTGAGCTGATTTTCAGTGGCACTCAAACTGCCCGGGTCCTGGCCACCAGTCCGGGGGGCTCTGCATTTTAATTTAATTTTAAATGAAGCTTCTTAAACATTTTAAAAACCTTATTTACTTTACATACAACAATAGTTTAGTTATATATTATAGACTTATAGAAGGAGACCTTCTAAAAATGTTTAAATGTATTACTGGCACGCAAAACCTTAAATTAGAGTGAATAAATGAAGACTCGGCACACCACTTCTGAAAGGTTGCCGACCCCTGCAATAGAGTAAAAGCACTGTAGCAGCGTGGAGATTCAATGACTTTAGTGGGAGCAAATTTAGATCAACACTGAGCCCTTTTGAAAATCTCACCGAGTGTGCCGAGTGTGCCTTTTATTTAAATGTCTTTAATATTCTTTGTTATGAATACTTTTGAACTTTAAAGTTAAGTAGCACCCTTCACTACAATCTTGTCCACATTGGGGAAATGTATTAAAAGATTCAAACTGGTTTTAAAATCAGTTTGAAACTAGTTAGAACCCCAATGTGGACAAGGCTCAAGCAGCCAGAAGCATTCTTATAACTGGTTTATTTAAGCCTCCTGATAGCCAAATTATTTAAACTGGTTATAAATATGATTATGGCCAACAACAAACGTATCGACTCTGTGGCTCCAACTGATTTTGAAACTGGTTTGAATTTTTTGGGAAAAGATCTGCAATGTGGACAAGACCTTAAAGTTAACAAAGATTTTGTGTCTTTTGGGCCAAAACTTTTAACAATGGCTAGTGATTTTGCATGCCTTATTATTTCACAGACCCTAAGTCCAGAGGAGACCATTGTGATCTTCTAGTCTGACTCCTGCCTAATGCAAGACATAGAATTTCATCTTGTAATTCCTGCATCAAGCCCCTGTCTTGTGGTTTAGCTACAGGGTAAAGAGCAATTTCAGTGTGCCCCAGTTGAGGTGTCTTAAAAAGGCTTCATTTTTCAGAAAAGGCTGGACTCTTGCTATCTGAAAACCAGCCCTCTTTCAAGTGTCCCAAGCTGGTCACACAACATCACTTCTGATACCCTTGCCCATTATGTTCATTACATTGCAGCTCCTCTCCTCAGGTTGCTACCCTGTCCCTAGGGTTCGGGTATGGCACATCACGGGTGGGACTGACATACACTCTATCAGAGATTAATTATATATTTGAACTCCTCTACCTAGGCTGTCGACAACTCCTTGTGTGGTGGATCCAAGAGGTCTCACCCAGGCCTCTCACCTTCATTGTGCTAGGCACTGTGCAAAGATGTTTTAAATGACAGCCCATTCCCCAAAGATCTTATAATCTGAGGGTAACCATGGTGGGGTGTGAGCAGCAGGAAGGGGTACCTGCCCCTAACATGATTCTGTCCAAGATCCTAGGAATATACTCCTCCCCACCCCATGCTTCCACTGCTGTGGATACCATTCTATTTTTAGCATGTTAGCTCAATAAGAGGGAGCACAGGTCTGTCTACTCAAGCTGGAAATAACACATCTATCTCCAGTGTAGACATACCTTAAAATGATCGTCTTTGTATACTGGTAATGTTAGGAGCTGGTTTGCTCTTATGTATCATCTGGCAATACTCAAGGCTGGTTTGCTGCACACCCTTGTATGGATTTTAGCTCTGCTGTGGGCTGATTGGTGTCATTTCAGGGATGCCACCTGCCATCTGGGTTTCAGAGAATGAGTTTGCTTCACTGACTCCATCATTCATTAACTACACCTCACTTCTCTTTGTCCATATGTCCCCAGCACTTTCCAGGCTGTTTCTCCTTGTGGCTGTACTATGGTCTGAGAGTTTCTCTAGATTTCCCGAACCTTGCCTTGATGATCCCGACTATCATGACCTGGTGAAGATTGCACAACACGGGCTTGGAAAGGCAGCTCATCCAGTGGAGGTGGTCATTGTAGGGGCAGGCATAAGTGGACTCACTGCTGCCAAACTGCTCAGAGATGCCGGTCACATGGTAATTCTATGCACAGAGAGATATCAGAGCAAGGCAGGGAGTCAGTGCTGACTTGAGTATTTTTCATTATTTCTTTTCTGAGGAATAAAGGTTATTAGGCTAAAGAATGGTTAAAAATGAAACAAGGGGAATTCACAAGAAAGAAAGAAAGAAAGAAAGAAAGAAAGAAAGAAAGAAAGAAAGAAAGAAAGAAAGAAAGAAAGAAAGAAAGAAAGGGCTCACTGACAGAGGAAGAGATTTTTCAAAGGCAATAATGGGACTTTAGGTGCCCAACTCCCATTGTATTTCAATAGGATTTAGGCTCCCTCTTCCCATTTCTGTCTTGGAACATTTCCCTGAACCTTCGTTAATTTAAAGCTGGAGGAGTTACAGTAACTATCATAAGAAATAGAAAAAGGAACAAATACCCCAAAAGCTACATTTTCAAAATAACCCTATCCATTAGAAAGTGGCAAGTTACAGGAATATACTTTCAAATTCCAATATCCGTACAGGGCATACATTCTCTCACAGAAATCTAAGCATGTGAAAATTGATATGCTATTGGTAGCCTTCACTCTGCCTTCTTTTATGTTCTTTTCATGCCACAAATATCAGGGGTGAATTTCAGCCCAGTGGAGACAAACCTTTAAATGATCTTCATCCCTGTTTACAGAGGAGTCAGTGCAAGACTTATGAACTATTTAACTTCCACATAAATCCATTTGGCTTTAAGGCCGGGTTGTGCGTAGAAGCCTAAGGAGTTGAAAATCCCAGTCTAAGTTATTTGTGAATTCTGATGCTTTGGAAAACTTACAGGCAAAATGTACAAACTTGGGTGCTTAAAGTTAAGCACCTACAGGAAGGTTTTCAAAAGCACAATGATAGTTAAATGCAGCTTGAGAAAATCTTCCCTCAAAATCCTTATGCTGACAGGTAAGGCTCAGACCTTGCCTACACTACAAATTCTTTGCTAGGATAGCTATTCCAGGTAGGTTAGACGCAGCTTATGCTGACAGAAAGAGTTTTTTCTGTCAGTATGGTAACTCCACCTCCCCAAATGACATTAGCTATGTCAACAGAAGCACTCTTGTGTTGTCCTAGCTATGTTTACACTGGGGGTTTTGCCAGCATACTTACATTGCCTGGGGTGTGTGGTTTTTCATACCCCTGACCAACACAGCTAGGCCGACAAACTCTGGTAGTGTAGACCTGGCTCTCAGATTTTCAGATGCACTCAGAGTTGACATCACTCTCCTGCCATTGACTGCAGTGGGTGCAGCTCAACCAACACGGAGCGCTTTTGAAAATCCCACCTTAAATGGGTGCAATTTTCAGAGGTGCAATGTACATAATGTTAGGAACTGGTGGGTTCAGAGCCATCAGGACACCTATTTAGGTGCCTGAATGTAGATTCAGTTACCTAATTTTAGTCACCAAGGTTTGAAAGTTTTGTCCTTTGTGCCTAAAATTGTGCAGGTGCCACATAAGTGAGTGGAAATGATGTTCCATGCTTGTTCCTAGGTTACAGTTCTGGAAGCCAGTGATCGTGTGGGAGGACGAATCAAGACCTATCGAGATCAGAAACAAGATTGGTACGTGGAGTTGGGAGCCATGCGTTTGCCAAGCAACCACAGGTAATACAGTTTCCACTCCTCAGCCATGTAAGTTGTTTGGTAAAGGAACAACCCAGTTTTGCAGAATTCTGCTATGGTTAGGGGTAAGATCAAACATCCTAAAAGAACTTGCTGCTAGATGTAATATTTCCTGCCATAACTAGTCTCAATGACCTGGGTAGGATTATGGCCAATAGTAAACAATGAACTGAGCAATAAGTGTTTTCAGGATCAGGGCCTCGTTATGGAACTGCCGGCTTGTGAGTGCATGGTCGAACTTCCATGAAACCAATGGAAAAATTCCAATTTACGTTAATGGAAGTTGTATCAGGCCCTGAGTCAAAAGAAAGCCAGACAATAGATATGGGCTCTTCATTAGCCAAAGTGATTTGAAATGAGTTGCATTGTTTCATAAAACACAGCACCCAGTTGTTTTGTGAGGAAGTATAAGAACAAGAATAGAATAGCATAGAATAGAATCTTTTTCAGCACAATTATATGGAACAAAAGCTTATTAAAACAAACAAACAAACAAACACAAAAAGCTGTATCATAAATATACCCTAACTACAAAGGAAACTACCATGAACTGAGACTACAATTTAGAAGCAGAACAACCAGATGAGATTATTATATACAACATCTGTGGTTACCAGTCAATATGTCAAGCCCTCAGCTACTATATAGCTGGTAGCCCCCTTGTAGTCAATGGAACTACATCAGTTTACATCAGGATCAGGATGTAGATCTATCTATCATATTCCTACAGCATTAATAACATTAGTTGGAATCAGGAAAGTTCAATAACGGAATGACATAAATAACATACTTACAACTCTATTATTTGTATAGCCAGTAGAGCGTATAATTTATTTTCTTATTTTTGACTCTCTCTTTCCCCCCTTTCTCTCCCCTTTCTTTCTTTTGCAGTATTGTTCGTGAATTTATTAGGCAAATCCCCCTTAAGCTAAACAAGTTCTCTCAGACGGATGACAACGCCTGGTATTTGGTTAATGGTGTCAGGACAAAAGCTGGGAAGGTCAGACAGAACCCTGATATCTTGAATTATACTCTGGCTCCCGAAGAGAAAGGCAAATCTGCTAAGAAACTTTATGAAGGAATTCTGCAGAAGGTATGTTTATTGGTCGATTGTATAAAGGAAAGTAAATTACCAGGCCTGATTCTGAAAAATGGCCCTAACTTCTACTGCAGCACAGGAGGTCTCGTCTTCTGTAGTATGTGCTCGTCTCCCCCTCTCTTTTCCCAACACATCCCTTCTCAACACCATTCCAATCCAGAATACATCCTGTGTTAGGAGAATCTGAACTATAATTCCCCTTGTTGTGGTATGAAGGGGATTTACCAGGGCAGATTATCTGGCCCTGGTTCTCCTTTCACTTTCACCCACGTGAATCAGGAGTGACATGTGATCTCCGCCCCCGCCCCCCCGGCCCCCCTCTCCGGAGCCGTGGGTGCTCGGCACTTCTGAAAAGAAACACCTGTTTTTGTTTCCTACACAGTGAACTCGGGATCAAATCCTGTCGTTTTACTACAGCAGGGCTGGAGACTATGCCATGCGACTCAGTTCCATTCAGTGGGGTCTCATGGATACACACAGGAATTCGGGTCTAGTAGATAGCGCATTGCACTAGGACTCAACAGATGTGGATTCAGTTGCTGCCATAGCTATGTGCTCTGTAAAATGGAGCTGATTCTTCCCTACCTCAAAAGAGTATTTTGGGAATAAAATCCATCAGTGATTATGAAGCCTGCAGATATCATGCAAGTACCTACCTAGATAGATAGGAGAACAGAATTTGGTCCAGTGTTTTTGTGAACATATTTCTCTTTCTGTCTATGAATGTTTCCATGCATGGTTCCAACACAGGCCATAGAGAAGTTCCGGAGTCAAGATTGTGAAAAGTTGCTGGATCAGTATGACTGCTTTTCCACCAAGGTAATGGATATGGACCTTCGAGTATCTTTAAATCCAAATGTTTATGGAAAGTCTGAAATTATTGCTCTGAGAGTGGTGTAAAATGCACCTGTTTATCCCAATGAAACCTAATGATACCAGTTTTCATGTCGAGGTTGTCCTTTATTCAAAGCACCAATAAAGGAATGAGGGAAAACATCATATTATGAAGCTCTCCTTTTGGCAGCCTCAGTGGGCAGGGTTTTGTTTGCGCCGAGATTATGGAAAATAAAGGACTGAGTGCCAGAAATTTCATATTTCCTTCAATTATTATTTTAATATTGTTATGGTGGAAGGTGTTAATGGTGGTGATCAAACATATCTTTAGTCTATAGGTTAGCCACAGACCTGGTTAAAGTCGATGGGCATGCTAAACACATTTCATTCAGGTTAAATGGAGAAGCAATTAAGCTCCTTTCTGGAGTAAGATAGCTGGAGGCAGTGGAAGCCACTGCCCAAGGCACTATCAGGCTGCATGGGTAGGCCAATCATAAGCTAAGCTGTGGGGGTTGAGGGTTTCCCTAGGATTGATTGCAGAGGTTAGGTGGTTGATTGTTTGCAGCTGTGTCTGTGTGTGAGAGGGGGAGAAAGCCAGGAGAAAAAGAGAGTAGCAGTGGTTAACATGGCCGTTTGAGGAAAACAAAGGATAGAGCTTCTTTTGGTCACAGTATTTGCTGGAAAGGCAGATTTGGATTGCTGAGCAGGGACATTCCCCGAACACAGTAGAAAGAATCAACAGGAGGCAAACAGGATGTTGTGTCCATTCTTTTTAAATGGACAGGATTGCACCAAAGAAAGACCTTACTCACATCCTCAATCACTTTTTCAAAGGGAAAGAACCAAGCAAGGCCTTGGATATTGGCAATGGCTCAGGCCAAAAAAGGGCAACAGTATCATCACAATATAAAACTTGAAAATAACCCTTTATCTTCTCCTTCCTCATGAAAGTCAAATCTGTCCCCAATGATACCTCCATAAATATGCTTCTTGTGCCTAAAGAGAGAACAACTTTCCTCTCTTTACTCCCCTCCCAGGAGTACTTGATTAAAGAAGGGAATTTAAGCCATGGGGCTGTACAGATGATCGGAGACTTGATGAATGAGGATGCTGGATTCCACATGTCATTTCTTAACTCTTTCATGGAGTTTAATATCTTCTTTCATGAAGATGGGTGAGAAACGAATGTACTTAAATGGCAAGGTCTTTGGGGCATGGCTATATCTTTTCATTCTACATGTGTGGACTTTACCTAGGACAATGGGGCCCTTGATTGTTGGCCTCTAGGGGTATGTCTACATTGCCAGTGGGCTGCCCATGGCAGTGAGTCTCCTAGGCCACGTTGAGAGATTTAGGCTAGTGTGGATTTTACTAGCACTATACAAATAGCTGTGTAGACAGCACTCTGAAGTTGCAGCTTGGGCTGGAGCTCGGGCTCTGTAGGCTTGGAAGATGGGTGGGCTTGAGAGCCAGAGTTCCAGCCCAAGCCGCAACCTCAGAGCACTGTCTACACAGCTATTTCTACAGCGAACCCCGCTACCCCAAGTCTCTCGACCCGGGCTGGGAGTCTTGCTACCACTGGCAGTGTAGATGTACCCTTTGTGGGACTGCAATGTAAGTAAGTAAGTAAATAAATAAATAAATAATATCCTTCTTCTTGTAGTTGATAGGGGAAGAGGCAGACACTCCAGCTTACCAATGGGAAACACCCCTTGTGGCAGTTAGAATGTGCAGAGAAGCAATCTCTGTCATCGAATGGGTCATATTGTCAGCAATATACTCCTTGATTCTTTAATCTGGGCCATAAATTTGACTCACCCTGTACAGCGCAATCTGAATTCCCCAGTATTGGCTGAAATTCCCCTCCGGGCCCCAGGTCTGTGTGTCACTTAAGCCTCAGTTCCCCCTTCTCTAAAATGACAATAATAAACCTTTTTTGGTTTGTCTTGTCTAGCTGGAGCATAAACTCTGAGGCAGGATCTGTCTCAGACACAGACCTTACCTCACGGGGGCCCCACTTTATTGTTGTCCCTAAAAGCAATCGGAGTACTGCTACTAATGTAATTCTCTCACCCGTCACCTCTTATTTCTTTCAGTTTTGATGAGATCACAGGGGGATTTGACCAATTGCCCCTGGCCTTCTACCGGTCTATGCCTGGAGTTGTCCAGCTGAACCGCAGAGTAGAGAAGATAATATCCAAGGATAACAAGGTCCAAGTATTATACTGTGGTGCACATGACACATGTAGCTCCTCCTCAGTGATGGCTGACTATGTCCTTGTCACAGCCACAGCAAAAGCCACGAGACTTATCAAATTTCTGCCACTGCTTTCCTTCAATAAGACCCATGCCCTGCGCTCCATTCACTATGCCAGCGCTACCAAGGTTGCCTTGGCCTGCACTGAAAAGTTCTGGGAGAAGGACGGGATTCGAGGTGGGCCGTCAGTCACGGATCGCCCTTCCAGATTCATCTACTATCCCAACCACAACTTCTCTAGGGGGGTGGGGGTGATTGTGGCTTCCTACACGTGGAACGACGATGCTGAATTCTTTCTTTCCATGAGTGACGAGAAGTGCATCGATGTGGTACTGGAGGACCTGGCAGAAATTCACAATGTATCTAAGAACCATCTCCAGTCTGTCTGTGATAAACACGTGATACAGAGATGGAACCTGGACAAACATTCCATGGGAGCATTTGCCTTGTTCACCCCCTACCAGTTTGCTGACTATTCCGGGCCTTTGTTTCAGAATGAAGGGAGGGTCCACTTTGCAGGAGAACACACAGCCCAGCCTCACGGCTGGATCGACACTGCTATGAAATCTGCTGTGAGAGCAGCAAGGAACATCCACAGGGATAGCAATCCGTCGTGGGGGAAACATCAGCTGCAGAAGCAGCAAGAACAACAAGAGCAGAAGCAGGAAAGGGTTGACTGGGTTCAAAAAGTTGAACTTTAATTGCTTTGTGGGTGTTTAAGGAAGGCACAACTGAGGAGGGAATTAGAAACTGCACTGCTAATCTCCTTCAGGGGGCCAGATACTCAACCGGTGTAAATTGGTGTATTTCCATTGAAGTCAATAGAGCTAAACCACTCAACACCAGTAGAGGATCTGGCCCCAAATCCGGTGTATGTAAATTGAGATTGTTCTGTCTCCTTTGAAATATTAAATAGAAGTACTAGAGTGTAGGAACCTCCATAGAAATCATTGGTTTCATTAATCAAAATCATTACTGATCAAATACAAAGCACTAACCTGTTCTTTATAAATAGAAAAAAATATTGTTCTGTAGCATCCTATCAATAAAGGATAGATGGAAATAATCCAATATTGCTTTTATTTTGTTCATTAGTTGTAAACTATGATATTTTGCAGTAGTGATGCTGTGAAATATATAAGGCGGAGAGAACAGCTTATTCCTAAACCAATTCTAGTCAGTTGCACTTTTCCAAACATGTTTCTAAAACCAGGCATGCACTAATGGCCTTAAACCCTAGGCCCTGACTAGACTAGAATTGTTGGTCATGTTGTCACTAAGGTTGATTGACATGTGGGGTGAACTCACATGATGCTGAATGCAAATATAGATTCTCCCCAGATGTATGTATGTTGGTCAGGGTTCAATTTAGGGCTCAGGAACCAGATCAGGAAACAATGTTTGTGTCACTGAACAAACAAGGACACAAATTTTAGTCTAGACAGGGCCCTCTGGGTGATTTCTTTTAAAAGAAAATGTGAATTAAACATTTCAGATGTTGATGAAGTACATGAGTGTGAAATAAGCCGTTTCTCTGCCACTGCAGGATTTGTTTTGAGAATGGGTTCATCCTGAAACTGGGCATGTAATTCGGCCACTCATCCTCTCGTGGAATAGTATTTCAGTCCGGACCTGATTCTACCACACTTCCTTGTCTTATGTAATATCTAAGTCCTGGTCTGCTCTAGAAAATTAGGTCATCATAACTAAGTCATTCAGGCATGTGAAAAATCCACACTCCTGATTGGTCTAGTTAAACCAACCTAAGTCCTCAAGTAGACAGCACTAGGGAGACTGAGGAATTCTTCTGTTGACCTAACTACCACCTCTCAGGGAGGGGGTTTATCTACACTGATGGGACAATCGCTCCATTTGGCATAAATCATGTCTACAGAGAAGAGCTACAGAGATGCCGCTGTAGCATTTCAAGGGCAGACAAGACATTTTCTGATTAGCCCCATGGGGTACAAGTATGAGCAGTTACTCACAAAGAACATAAAAATGGCCATACTGGGTCAGACCAAAGGTCCAGCTAGCCCAGTATCCTGCCTTCCGACAGTGGCCAATGCCAGCTGCCCCAGAGGGAATGAACAGAACAGGTAATCATCAAGTGATCCATCCCCTGTCGCTCATTCCCAGCTTCTGGCAAACAGAGGCTAGCACTATCTCTGCCCATCCTGACTAATAGCCATTGATGGGACCTATCCTCTATTAATTTATCTAGTTCTTTTTTTAACCCTGTTATAGTCTTGGCCATCACAAAATTTATTGGACAATGGGATCTTCTGATAATTGGTTTTCTCAAAAATTGTTCTCAAAAATCTCAAATTGTTAAAGAATTTAGAACTATCAGGAGATAATACAGCAAGATATTCCCAATCCCAATCTTTGGGGAATAGTTCTGGAGCTTTAACACAGATATTAGAAACACACATTTGATACTTTGTACACTATCTTTAGGAGAGAGAAATAAAACCTCCTTACTTTCTCTGACACACTCTGTGTTACTGCCATTGTCTGCTCTATTTTAGTGAATTGTTTTTCACTCCACTAAAAACGTATTTACATAACTTTAACATACACAATTAAGGTTTTTTCCTCTTTTATTAAGAAGGGGGAATTTTTTTTTCTAATTATTTTAGCATTTCTGTTTACTGATCACAATCATGTACGTGATTCACTAATATTTAACTCAATCATTACTATTATTATCAGACTTGGAACTGCATTTATTTTCATACAAATTTTAAGCTATTTTATAGATATAACTAAAAGTACAATTTGAAAATAAGTAACCTTCATCTGCCCAGTGTGTGTTTAACTATTTTTTTTTTAAACTGGCATTGCTAAGTTTTGTATAAACTAAATTTACATTCTAGAAGGATACTATTAGTTGATTGTACCATTTTAAACAATGAATGACAAAGCACAATATGGTAATAAAAGTAATAATGATAATTACTCCAGCCAGGACAGGTTAGGCATTTTAGAACTCACTACTCAAAAAATTAAATTTAAGCATACGAGAAATAAAATGAATAAATGAACAGACCAGTTGAAAAACTAAAATAACAGCACTGTGATCCTCAATGAACTTTGAAAGAATAAAATTACAGAGACTATGTGCCTTGTGCATTGCGACAGGAAGTACCAAGAAGTAACAACAAAAATAATAATGCAAGTGTGTGTGAGGGAGATTGTGTGTGTTGCGGGGACTGTATGAAGGATACGGTGCCTGTGTGTTGGGGGTGTGTGTGAGTGTGTTTGGGGGAGTGTGTGAGAACGTGTGTATGTGTGAGAGAGCGTGTGACTGTGTGTCTGTTGGGCGGGTGACATAGACTGTGTGTGTTCATGTGTGAAAGAGTGTGTTGGGGAAGTGTGTGAGAGAGCGTAAGTGTGTGAGAGATTGTGTGTATGTGAGAAACAGTGTGGGGTGGGGCTTGAAGGATTGTGTGAGAGAATGCTTGTGGGTTAGGGGCGTGTGTGTGAGAAAGCATGTGTGTGAGAGTGTGTATGTGAGAGAAAGCATGTGTGTGTGTGTGTGTGAGGTCACACCCTGAGTGTCTGTGTATAGCTGCAGCCCTGGTCCCGCAGACACTGACCCCAGCCGTCTGCTAGCAGCACATCAGTTATACTCTGGCATCCACCAGGCTTGCTTACAACCAGCAAGATGACTCCAACACACTCCCAGTGCCAAATTTCCCCCAAACTGTATGACCTGTAATGACCAGCCCTCTCCCGGATAGTTCAGAGAAATAATCAGCTTTGTTTGTTGCTTTGAAGGCACAAAAGCACATCACAGCTTATTAACTTAACTGGGCGTAAATACACCCTTGCCTTTAAACATAGCAATGTGTCGGTTTATGGCATGAATGTAACTAATTTATTAACAAAACAGACATAGGATTAAGTGAGTTCAAGTATAAGGAATAAAGCTAGAAAGAGTTACAAGCAAAACATGCTTCTAAAAGTCTAACACAGGGGTAGGCAACCTATGGCACGTGTGCCGAAGGCGGCACACAAGCTGATTTTCAGTGGCACTCACACTGCCCGGGTCCTGGCCACCGGGCCGGGGGGCTCTGCATTTTAATTTAATTGGCACACGAAACCTTAAATCAGAGTGAATAAATGAAGACTCGGCACACCACTTCTGAAAGGTTGCCAACCCCGGTCTAAAACTTAATCTAGCAAGATGCATGCTTTGATCAAGCAAGTTTCTCACCCATATTCTATTCCCAGCGACTTCAGCCCCCATCTTAGTTGAAGGACCTGTCTTTTTCAGCCTGTAAGAGCTCTCCCCTCTAGCATCCATCCAGTGATTTCTATGCAAATGGACCTTCCATTGTTTTTTGTTCCACCATGCTTAATTTACATAGGAGACAGGTAAATAGCTGCACCCCCCTCACACACCCTCCTATCTGGGCAGGAACTGTTCCTGTCTTTGCTGAGTCACACTCTTTAAAACAATAGGCATGTGAAGCGGATGAAAGCCGCCTTCGGGGGGCTAGCCCTCCAGCCCCACCCCTTCTGCCTGAGGCCCCACCCCTTCCCCCCCAGCTCACCCCCTGGAGCTGCAAGGCCCCCGCAACCAAGCCCCGGTCGAACTTCCCCGACCCCCGGGCTGCCCTGAGCCATCTTTACCCGGCCCGGCCTGGGCCACAAGCCGGCCTGAGCCCCAAACTCTGCGTGACCAGCTGGAGCTGAGCCCCTGCCAGCTTCCAGGGAGAGGCGAGTGAGGAGGGATGCAGCGGGCAGCCTCGAGGTGGAGGAGAGGAGGGACTCAACAGGCAGCGGCAGGCGATGCGGGTATCAGGCAGGGGCGGATTAATAATTTTGCCGCCCCTAGGCCCGGAAATAATTGCCGCCCCTGGCCCCGCCCCGACTCCACCCCTTCCCCAAAGTCCCGCCCTAACTCCGCCCCCTCCATGCCCCTATTGGATCCCTTCCCCCAAATCCCCGCCCCAGCCCCGCCTCTTCCCCAGCACGTTGCGTACTGGGTCAGATTCTGTGCAGGGTTCTTCACTGGACCCCTAGATTTCAGGAGGATCAGCCCCTATATTCCCCAGATACTGTGTAAGAGAGACTGTCCTCTCTGCATACCCTCCCTTGGGACAGGAGATTCAGGGACATAATGATGGAGTTGTTCTTGCCATAACCAAGGCTTTCAACTGGAATAAACTCGCTGTCTTCCCCCTTGTCCTTCCCAGGGCAGGTTCCGGCCTCTGACCCCTCTGCTGTCTCAGACAAGCATCTCATGGCTCAATTCTGCCTAAGTCCCTAGTGGCCAGATTTTCAAATGCGCTTCACCTCCATCTTCCCAAATTCCACCTTGGCCAGCTGTGTTCGTGGGAGGCCCCAGATGGCTTTGATTCTCTTCCACCAGCCAGGAAAGGCATGCGCCAGAGAAATGGGGCTGGGTCCACTTACTGTTAGTGTCTTCTCGGTTAACCCTTGTGCCAGTGTGCTGGATTCTTGGAAGGAGGGTGTTTTTCCTGGTTTCCCTTCCTAGCCTCTGTGATGATGGTTCCTCACAGTGAGAGGGGCTGGGTTCTGGGGCTGAGTGAGAGTTTATGAGGTAGTTGGCTGAGACTGCAAAGGCCTTCAAGTCAACTTGAGGTCATTTCTGTCTGTAATGCCACATCCAATCAATTTCAGGAAATGTTGTAGGCATCAGTAGTCAGAACTTTATTGATTGTGGGAAACACTGGAAAAATATGAAGCAGAAAATGGGGACAGATGCAGCCCAGGCCATGTGTTTAGCACAGCCTGATTTTCATGCACCTCCGCAAATGTCTGTAGATCATATAGCTGTCTAATAGCAGCCTGGGCACTTTTCAGGATAACAATATCTCATCTCATCTTCGTTCATCCTTTCAATAGCTTTTAACATGACACTCTGAGTGACTTATCCCGCAGACAGAATAGAAATAAACAGGGTGGGAGGAAGAGGGAAATTGGAGGCTGTGACACTATGTACCCCTGTAGTCACACTCTACACACTATTGTAATAATCTTTGTACCAAACATGCTTTGTGAGGTATTACTTGAAAACTAATAACTCACTGATCATTAATATTCTTGTGTGATGTATGGACGCAGGGTGTATTAAGCATAATGTAATCTGGGGGGAGTTATTAAACAGGTCTGCTTAGACAAAGGAATGGGTCTGTGCTTCTCTGACCAGCCCAGCCATAAGGCAGAGACAATGAAGGTTCATTTTTAGATATGAGGTAAACAAAGCTATCAAGCTAAGAAGTGGGGGGGGGGGGGGGGGGGGGGGGGGGGGGGGGGGGG
>QXTE01000782.1:55422-91760 GCA_003942145.1 Platysternon megacephalum
GGGGGGGGGGGAAGGGAGAGAAGACAGGGTGGTTACACCCCAGCAGAGAAGAGAAACTTTATCTGACCTATAAAGACAGGGGGAGGGGTCTAAACCTCAAATAATAAGCAACTGAATCAACTGATTAAATACAACATTAATGCATCATGTAAGGTCTTTTATGAACACATATAACACACTGGTGATTAATATAATTGTGAAAAGTATGTATACACACTATGTTTTAAACATGGTCGTATTTTGGTGGGATAAGGGAGTGTTGCCCCACCAAACTTCAGGCCTCGGGCAGGCGTGGAATTCACTCCTCACCCCATGTACGGCCCTGTTGGCCTGACTGGAGCTACGCCCCCAAATATAGATGTCAAACTATGCCTATGGCTATGCACGACAGGTATAATAGGCCAAGGAAGGCTAAGCCACCCCTGGCAGAGCTGCCGCCAGACATCTGGGCCGTGGTGGCCCCACCTGTGCTCCACTTCTTCCTGTCCATGCTCTGCCCCTTCCCCCAAGGCCCCCACCACTCATCGTTGTCGGGCTGAGTCCCTCCTCTCCTCCACTCCAACCTCCTCTCCCGGAAGTCCCTTCTGCTCACCACGTTCCTCCTCTCCTCCTCCCTGCCTTCCCTGAGACCCGCATTGCCCACCGCTGCCTGATGAGTCCCTCCTCTCCTCTCCTCCCCTCCCCCGTGAGGCTGCCCGCTGCATCCCTCCTCACTCCCCTTTCCCTGGAAGGTGGCAGGGGCTCAGCTCTGTCTGGTGGCCCGGAGCTTGGAGCTCAGGCTGGTTTGTGGCCCGGAGCTGAGGGTGGCCCGGGCCGGGCCAGCTTAGGATGGCTCAGGGAGGCCCGGGGGATGGGGCAGTTCGGCCGGGGCTCCTCCGGTCGTGATGGATGGGTGGGCCTTGGGGCTCCGGCGGGCCAGGTGGGGTGGAAAGAGTGGGGAAGGGGTGGGGCCTCAGGCAGAAGGGATGGGGCTGGAGGGCTAGCCTCCCTGAAGGGGGGTTTCACCCGCTTCCCATGCCTATTGTTTTAAAGTGTGTCGCTCAACAAAGAAAGGATCAGTGTGTGTATGGGGGTGCAGCTATTTACCTGTCTCGTATGTATATTAAACATGGTGGAACAAAAAACAATGGAAGCTCCATTTGCATAGAAATCACTGGACTGATGCTAGAGGGGAGAGCTCTTACATGCTGAAAAAGAGGGGTACTTCAATTAAATGGGGGCTGAAGTCACTGGGAATTGAATATGGGTGAGAAACCTGCTTGATCAAAGAATGCATCTTGCTAGATTAAGTTTAGACTTTTAGAAGCATGTTTTGCTTGTAACTCTTTCTAGCTTTATTCCTTATACTTGAACTCATTTAATCCTATGTCTATTTTATGAATAAATTAGTTTCATTCATGCCATAAACCGACTCATTGCTATGTTTAAAGGCAAGGGTGTATTTACGCCCAGTTAAGTTAATAAGCTGTGATGTGCTTTCGTGTCTTCAAAGCAACAAACAAACTTGATTATTTCTCTGAACTATCCGGGAGAGGGCTGAACATTATGGGGCATACAGTTTGGGGGAAATTTGGCACTGGGAGTGTGTTGGAGTCATCTTGCAGGTTGTAAGCAAGCCTGGTGGACGCCAGAGCGTAACTGATGTGCTGCTAGCAGGCGGCTGGGGTCAGTGTCTGCGGGACCAGGGCTGCAGCTATACACAGACACTCAGGGTGTGACCTCACACACACACTCTGTCACACACTCCCCTCAAAACAGACACGCACACACATACACACACACACACACGCTCTCACATACACACTCTCTCACACACATGCTTTCTGACACCCCCTCCCAACCCACAAGCATTCTCTCACACACTCCTCCAAACCCCACCCCACACTCTGTTTCTCACATACACACAATCTCTCACACACTTCCCCAACACACTCTTACACACATGCACACACACAGTCTATGTCACCCCCCCCAACAGACACACACTCACACGCTCTCTCACACACACGCACAGTCTCCCTCACAGTCCCCCAAACACTCTCACACACACACACGTATTATTACAGGTCTGTAGGGTGGGCGATTCTGCCCGCCATTACACTCAATGTAATTTTGACTATATGCGGTTTTCGCTTTAGGCGCTGACCGCGGAACGTAACCCCAGCGTAAGATGAGACAGACCTGTATTTTTGTTGTTACTTCTTGGTACTTCCTGTCGCAATGCACAAGGCACATTTAGTCTCTGTAATTTTATTCTTTCAAAGTTCTTTGAGGATCACAGTGCTGTTATTTTAGTTTTTCGACTGGTCTGTGCATTTCATCATTTTATTTCTCTCTTATGCTTAAATTTAATTCTTTGAGTAGTGAGTTCTAAAATGCCTAACCTGTCCTGGCTGGAGTAATTTCCAAATTCTTGACTTTGCCACTTAAATAATGTTCTTTTCATGTAGGATGGTTGTTGTTGTTATTCCCCGCCCTTCCCCGATCCCCTCCCCCCCATCACTCCATCCTCCATACTTTTATTACCATATTGTGCTTTGTCATTCATTATTTGAAATGGTACAGTCAACTAATAGTATCCTTCTAGAATGTAAATTTAGCTTATACAAACCTTAGCAATGCCAGTTTAAAAACCAATTAGTTAAACACATAACTTTAGACACTGGGCAGATGAAGGTTGCTTATTTTCAAATTGTACTTTTAGTTATATCTATAAAATAGCTTAAAATTTGTATGAAAATAAATGCAGTTCCAAGTCTGATACTAATAGTAATGATTGAGTTAAATGTTAGTGAGTCACGTACATGATTGTGATCAGTAAACATAAATGCTAAAATAATTAGAAAAAAAAATTCCCCCTTCTTAATAAAAGAGGGGAAAAAACCTTAATTGCATATGTTAAAGTTAAGTAAATATGTTTTTAGTGGAGTGAAAAACAATTCACTAAAATAGAGTAGATAATGGCTGTAACACAGAGTGTGTCAGAGAAAGTAAGGAGGTTTTATTTATCTCTCCTAAAGATAGTGTACATGTGACGGGTTGGATCACAGAAACCCCCTTGGGAGCTGCCAACCGATGTGCAAAGGCTACCTCTGTTCCTGTTTTCCCTGCCAGCTCGGTGGCTTCAGCTCCCTGTCTTGGTGAAGCCAGACACACCCGTCTGCTCCAGCACAGACTCAGGGTCTGAACAACCTACCCCAAAGCTGCAGGTTTACCTGAAAACAGCTCACAGAAGTGTGCTTGCCTTTAGCACTCAGATGCCCAATTCCCAATGGGGTCTAAACCCGAATAAATCCATTTTACCCTGTATAAAGCTTATACAGGGTAAACTCATAAATTGTTCGCCCTCTATAACACTGATAGAGAGATATGCACAGCTGTTTGCTCCCCCAGGTATTAATACATACTCTGAGTTAATTAATAAGTAGAAAGTGATTTTATTAAATACAGAAAGTAGGATTTAAGTGATTCCAAGTAGTAACAGACAGAACAAAGTAAGTTACCCAGCAAAATAAAATAAAATGCGCAAATCTATGTCTAATTGCACTAAATATAGATAAGATCCTCACCAGTTCCAAAATGTTCCCTTTTACAGGCTAATCTTCTTTTAGCCTGGGTCCAGCAATCACTCACACCCCCTGTAGTTACTGTCCTTTGTTTCAGTTTCCTTCAAGTATCCTGGGGGGGTGGAGAGGCTTCTTCTTTAGCCAGCTGAAGACAAAATGGAGGGGTCTCCCACGGGTTTAAATAGACTGTCTCTTGTGGGTGGAGACCCCCTCCTCACCCTCTGTAGAATCCAGTCACAAAATGGAGATTCGGAATCACATGGGCAGGTCACATGCCCATGCATGACACAGGACTTGCAGGTAGCAGCCATTACCCACATGCTGCCTTGAACGTCCTCAGGTAGACTTCTAATGTGGATTGGAGTCTTCCAAGCTCTTTTGTCTGTTAAGTGCTCCTTGATTGAACATTTAATTTGCACATTCCTTTCCCAAGAAGTGATCAAATGTTCTAACTGAGGCCACTTAGAAATCAAGCAATTATATAGCCAATGTTCATAACTTTGAACACACAAATGGTGCCTGCATACAACTAGGGTGAACATAACCAGTAGATCATAACCTTTACATAGATATGTTACATGGCCTATGTAGCAAAACCCTATTCCAGTTATATTATACATACATTTATGAGCCCCTTTATGGGGTATGCTGTCACAGTACAAAGTATCAAACATGTGTTTCTGATATCTGTTAAAGCTCCAGAACTATTCCCCAAAGACTGGGATTGGGAATATCTTGCTGTATTATCTTCTAATTGTTCTAAATTCTTTAACAATCTGAGATTTTTTAGAACAATTTTTAAGAAAGCCTGTAATTATCAGAACATCTAATTGTACAATACATTTTGTGAAGGCCAAGATTATAACAGGGTTAAAAAAAGAACTAGATAAATGAATGGAGGATAGGTCCCATCAATGGATATTAGTTAGGATGGGCAGGGATGGTGTCCCTAGCCTCTGTTTGCCAGAAGCTGGGAATGGGTGACAGGAGTTGGATCACTTGATGATTACCTGTTCTGTTCATTCCCTCTGGGGCACCTGGCATTGGCCACTGTCAGAAGACAGGATACTGGGCTAACTGGACTTTTGGTCTGACCCACTATTGCCATTCTTATGTTCTATGTGAGTAACTGCTTATACTTGTACCCCATGGGGCTAATCAGAAAATGTCTTGTCTGCCCTTGAAATGCTACAGCGGCATCTCTGCAGCTCTTCTCTGTAGACATAATTTATGCCAAATGGAGCGATTCTCCCATCGGTGTAGATAAACCCCCTCCCTGCGAGGCTGTAACAAGGTCAACTGAAGAATTCCTCAGTCATCTTGGCGCTGTCTACTCGGGGATTTGGGTCGGCTTAACTAAGCCAATCAGGAGTGTGCATTTTTCACATGCCTGAGTGACTTATTTATGATGACCTAATTTTCTAGAGCTCTTTTGTCTGTTAAGTGCTCCTTGATTGAACATTAATTTTCTAGAGCAGACCAGGACTTAGATATTACATAAGACAAGGAAGTGTGGTAGAATCAGGCCCGGAGTGAAATACCATTCCACTAGAGGATGAGTAGCCAAATTACATGCCCAGTTTCAGGATGAACCCGTTCTCAAAACAAATCCCGCAGTGGCAGAGAAACGGCTTATTTCACACTCATGTACTTCATCAACATCTGAAAATGTTTAATTCACTTTTTCTTTAAAAAGAAATCACCCAGAGGGCTCTGTCTAGACAAAATTTGTGTCCTTGTTTGTTCAGTGACACAAACATTGTTTCCCGATCTGGTTCCTGAGCCCTAAATTGAACCATGACCAACATACATACATCTGGGGAGAATCTATAGTTGCATTCAGCATCATGTGAGTTCACCCCATATGTCAATGAACCTGAGTGATGACATGATCAAAAATTCTAGTCTAGTCAGGGCCTAGGATTTAACGCCATCAGTGCATGCCTGGTTTTGTTTATTTGCACTGTTAGAAACATGTTTTGAAAAGTGCAACTGACTAGAATTGGTTTAGGAATAAACTGTTCTCTCCGCCTTACATATTTCATAGCATCACTACTGCAAATTATCATAGTTTACAACTAATGAACAAAATAAAAGCAATATTGGATTATTTCCATCTATTCCTTTATTGATAGGATGCTACAGAACAATTATTTTTTCTATTTATAAAGAACAGGCTTTGTATTTGATCAGTAATGATTTTGATTAATGAAACAAATTAATTCTATGGAGGTTCCTATACTGTAGTAGTTTTATTTAATATTTCAAAGGAGACAGAACAATCTCAGTTTACATACACTGGATTTGGGGCCAGATCCTCTACTGGTGTTGAGTGGTTTAGCTCTATTGACTCAATGGAAATACACCAATTTACACCGGTTGAGGATGTCAAAGTTAAAATCAGGACTCACAATTTTTAGTTAAAGGCCATTCTGTTTTATTAGCGCAGCGCTCCGCTAATACATTCAGATAATGTGAGCACCATGTAAGCATCAGCCTGTCTTATTTATACAGATAAAAAGGGGGGGTGAACTTAACAATAAAACAAAGGAAGCAAAGCTGATAAGTTTTCCTGGGGCCAGACACTCATATCTTATTTCCTTATTAACTCTTAGCAATCTTCTGTTAATGTCCCACCATTAGCTTAGGTGCGACTCATTGTTCTATATCTTAATGTTTCTCTTCCTGACAACTATATTTCAACATTCCTCATTCCTGCTTAAAGGAACATACAGCATTTCTTTAATCCATTCTATTTTTACAATATAATTCATTCTACTTTCACAAGGATCTGTCCCCGTGAAGGAGATTAGCAGTGCAGTTTCTAATTCCCTCCTCAGTGTCCGGTACAGTTGTGCCTTCCTTAAACACCCACAAAGCAATTAAAGTTCAACTTTTTGAACCCAGTCAACCCTTTCTTGCTCCTGCTCTTGTTGTTCTTTCTGCTTCTGCAGCTGATGTTTCCCCCACGACAGATTGCTATCCCTGTGGATGTTCCTTGCTGCTCTCACAGCAGATTTCATAGCGGTGTCGATCCAGCCTGGAGGCTGGGCTGTGTGTTCTCCTGCAAAGTGGACCCTCCCTTCATTCTGAAACAAAGGTCCAGAATAGTTAGCAAACTGGTAGGGGGTGAACGAGGCAAATGCTCCCATGGAATGTTTGTCCAGGTTCCATCTCTGTATCACGTGCTTATCACAGACGAACCGGAGATGGTCCTTAGATACGTTGTGGATTTCTGCCAGGTCCTCCAGTACCACACTGATGCACTTCTCGTCACTCATGGAAAGAAAGAATTCAGCATCGTCGTTCCACGTGTAGGAAGCCACAATCACCCCCACCCCCCTAGAGAAGTTGTGGTTGGGATAGTAGATGAATCTGGAAGGGCGATCCGTGACTGACGGCCCACCTCGAATCCCGTCCTTCTCCCAGAACTTTTCAGTGCAGGCCAAGGCAACCTTGGTGGCGCTGGCATAGTGAATGGAGCGCAGGGCATGGGTCTTATTGGAGGAAAGCGGTGGCATAAATTTGATAAGTCTCGTGGCTTTTGCTGTGGCTGTGACAAGGACATAGTCAGCCGTCATGAAGGATGGGCTACATGTGTCGTGTGCACCACAGTATAATACTTGGACCTTGTTACCAATGGATTTTATTTGCTCTACTGTGCAGTTCAGCTGGACAACTCCAGGCATAGACCGGTAGAAGGCCAGGGGCAATTGGTCGAATCCCCCTGTGATCTCATCAAAACTGAAAAAAACAAGAAGTGATGGGTGAGAGAATTACATTAGTAGCAGTATTACGATTGCTTTTAGGGACAACAATAAAGTGGGGCCCCTTTGAGGTAGGGTCTGTGTCTGAGACAGATCCTGCCTCAAAGAGTTTATGCTCCAGCTAGACAAGAGAGATGAAAAAAAGTTTATTATTGTCATTTTACAGAAGGGGGAACTGAAGCTTAAGTGACACACAGACCTGCGGCCCGGAGGGGAATTTCAGCCAATACTGGGGAATTCAGATTGTGCTGCACAGGGTGAGTCAAATTTATGGCCCAGATTAAGGAATCAAGGAGTATATTGCTGACAATATGACCCATTAGATGACAGAGATTGCTTCTCTCCGCACATTCTAACTGCTGCAAAGGGTGTTTCCCATTGGTAAGCTGGAGTGTCTGCCTTTATCAACTACAAGAAGAAGGATATTATTTCTTTAGTTAGTGACTCGCATTACAGTCACACAAAGGGTACATCTACACTGCCGGTGGCAGCAAGACTCCCAGCCCGGGTCGAGAGACTCAGGTTAGTGGGGCTCTCAGTAGTGCTGTAGAAATAGCTGTGTAGACAGTGCTTTCAAGTTGCTGCTTGGGCTGGAACTCTGGCTCTCAAGCCCACCCATCTTCCAAGCCTACAGAGCCCGAGCTCCAGCCCAAGCTGCAACTTCAGAGTGCTGTCTACACAGCTATTTGTATAGTGCTAGTAAAATCCACACTAGCCTAAATCTCTCAACGTGGCCTAGGAGACTCACTGCCATGGGCAGCCCACTGGCAATGTAGACATACCCCTAGAGGCCAACAATCAAGGGCCCCATTGTCCTAGGTAAAGTAAACACATGTAGAATGAAAAGATGTAGCCATGCCCCAAAGACCTTGCCATTTAAGTACATTTGTTTCTCACCCGTCTTCATGAAAGAAGATATTAAACTCCATGAGAGAGTTAAGAAATGACCTGTGGAATCCAGCACCCTCATTCATCAAGTCTCCGATCATCTGTACAGCCCCATGGCTTAATTTCCCTTCTTTAATCAAGTACTCCTGGGAGGGGAGGAAAGGGAGGAAAGTTGTTCTCTCTTTAGGCACAAGAAGCACATTTATGGAGGTATCATTGGGGAAAGATTTGACTTTCATGAGGAAGGAGAAGATAAAAGGTTATTTTCAAGTTTTATATGGTGATGATATTGTTGTCCCTTTTTGATCTGAGCCATTGCCAATATCCAAGGCCTTGCCTGGTTCTTTTTTTGAAGGAGAGATTGACGATGTGAGTCAGGTCTTTCTTTGGTGCAATCCTGTCTATTTAAAAAGAATGGATACAAAGTCCTGTTTCCCTGAACACAGTAGAAACAGTCAACAGGAGGCAGTGTCCCTGCTCAGCAATCCAAATCTGCCTTTCCAGCAAATACTGTGACCAAAAGAAGCTCTATCCCTTGTTTTCCTCAAACGGCCATGTTAATCACTGCTAGTCTCTCTTTCTCCTGGCTTTCTCCCCCTCTCACACACAGACACAGCTACAAACAATCACCCGCCTAACCTCTGCAATCAATTCTAGGGAAACCCTCAACCCCCACAGCTTAGCTTATGATTGGCCTACCCATGCAGCCTGATAGTGCCTTGGGCACTGGTTTACACTGTCTCCAGCTATCTAACTCCAGAAAGGAGCTTAATTGCTTCTTTCATTTAACCTGAATGAAATGTGCCATGTTTTTATTTCTTCCACAGGACAGGAGCGACTTTGTCTGTACAAAGTGCAAGCTGGTCTCCATATTGGAAGAGAAGGTTCGAGGTCTGGAGAAATAAGTATCGACCCTGCGTTGCATACGAGAAAAAGAAGATTTCCTGAACAGACGTCAGGATATGCTTCTACAGGCACAACGTTCTGAAGAATCGGAGCAGGTTGTGCAGAGGGGACTGAGGGACGGTGAAGAAAATTGGCAGCATGTGACCTCCAGAAGAAGGAAGAGGAGCGTCCATGTACCAGCAATGGAGGTACAGGTGAGCAACTGTTTTCATGTTCTCTCCACAGGTACTAATGCGGAGAGTGGAGTAGATGATACATCTGAGGGAAGGGAGCAGAAGGAGACTCCACCGATTGGAAGGCATGAGATGCACTGTCCTAGGGATGGGGGTTCCATGACCACCGCTCCCAAGAGAAGGAGGAGGGTGGTGGTGGTCGGGGACTCCCTCCTCAGAGGGACTGAGTCATCTATCTGCCGCCCCGACCGAGAAAACTGAGAGGTCTGCTGCTTGCCAGGAGCTAGGATTCACGATGTGACGGAGAGACTGCCGAGACTCATCAAGCCCTCGGATCGCTACCCCTTCCTGCTTCTCCACGTGGGCACCAATGATACTGCCAAGAATGACCTTGAGCGGATCACTGCAGACTACGTGGCTCTGGGAAGAAGGATAAAGGAGTTTGAGGCGCAAGTGGTGTTCTCGTCCATCCTCCCTGTGCAGGGAAAAGGCCTGGGTAGAGACCGTCGAATTGTGGAAGTCAACGAATGGCTACGCAGGTGGTGTCGGAGAGAAGGCTTTGGATTCTTCGACCATGGGATGGTGTTCCAAGAAGGAGGAGTGCTAGGCAGAGACGGGCTCCACCTAACGAAGAGAGGGAAGAACATCTTCGCAAGCAGGCTGGCTAACCTAGTGAGGAGGGCTTTAAACTAGGTTCACCGGGGGAAGGAGACCAAAGCCCTGAGGTAAGTGGGGAAATGGGATACCGGGAGGAAGCACGAGCAGGAGAGTGCAAGAGGGGAGGACTCCTGTCTCAGACTGAGAAAGCGGGACAATCAGCGAGTTATCTTAAGTGCCTATACACAAATGCAAGAAGCCTGGGAAACAAGCAGGGAGAACTGGAAGTCCTGGCACAGTCAAGGAACTATGATGTCATTGGAATAACAGAGACTTGGTGGGATAACTCACATGACTGGAGTACTGTCATGGATGGATATAAACTGTTCAGGAAGGACAGGCAGGGCAGAAAAGGTGGGGGAGTTGCATTGTATGTAAGAGAGGAGTATGACTGCTCAGAGCTCCGGTATGAAACTGCAGAAAAACCTGAGAGTCTCTGGATTAAGTTTAGAAGTGTGAACAACAAGGGTGATGTCGTGGTGGGAGTCTGCTATAGACCACCAGACCAGGGGGATGAGGTGGACGAGGCTTTCTTCCGGCAACTAGCGCAAGTTACTAGTTCGCAGGCCCTGGTTCTCATGGGAGACTTTAATCACCCTGATATCTGCTGGGAGAGCAATACAGTGGTGCACAGACAATCCAGGAAGTTTTTGGAAAGTGTAGGGGACAATTTCCTGGTGCAAGTGCTGGAGGAACCAACTAGGGGCAGAGCTCTTCTAGACCTGCTGCTCACAAACCGGGAAGAATTAGTAGGGGAAGCAAAAGTGGATGGGAACCTGGGAGGCAGTGACCATGAGATGGTAGAGTTCAGGATCCTGACACAAGGAAGAAAGGAGAGCAGCAGAATACGGACCCTGGACTTCAGAAAAGCAGACTTTGACTCCCTCAGGGAACTGATGGGCAGGATCCCCTGGGAGAATAACATGAGGGGGAAAGGAGTCCAGGAGAGCTGGCTGTATTTTAAAGAATCCTTATTGAGGTTGCAGGAAAAAACCATCCCGATGTGTAGAAAGAATAGTAAATATGGCAGGCGACCAGCTTGGCTAAACAGTGAAATCCTTGCTGATCTTAAACGCAAAAAAGAAGCTTACAAGAAGTGGAAGATTGGACAAATGACCAGGGAGGAGTATAAAAATATTGCTCAGGCATGCAGGAGTGAAATCAGGAAGGCCAAATCACACTTGGAGTTGCAGCTAGCAAGAGATGTTAAGAGTAACAAGAAGGGTTTCTTCAGGTATGTTAGCAACAAGAAGAAAGTCAAGGAAAGTGTGGGCCCCTTACTGAATGAGGGAGGCAACCTAGTGACCGAGGATGTGGAAAAAGCTAATGTACTCAATGCTTTTTTTGCCTCTGTCTTCACGAACAAGGTCAGCTCCCAGACTGCTGCACTGGGCAGCACAGTATGGGGAGAAGGTGACCAGCCCTCTGTGGAGAAAGAAGTGGTTCGGGACTATTTAGAAAAACTGGACGAGCACAAGTCCATGGGGCCGGATGCGCTGCATCCGAGGGTGCTAAAGGAGTTGGCGGATGTGATTGCAGAGCCATTGGCCATTATCTTTGAAAACTCATGGCGATCGGGGGAGGTCCCGGATGACTGGAAAAAGGCTAATGTAGTGCCCATCTTTAAAAAAGGGAAGAAGGAGGATCCGGGGAACTACAGGCCAGTCAGCCTCACCTCAGTCCCTGGAAAAATCATGGAGCAGGTCCTCAAGGAATCAATTCTGAAGCACTTAGAGGAGAGGAAAGTGATCAGGAACAGTCAGCATGGATTCACCAAGGGCAAGTCATGCCTGACTAACCTAATTGCCTTCTATGAGGAGATAACTGGGTCTGTGGATGAGGGGAAAGCAGTGGATGTGTTATTCCTTGACTTTAGCAAAGCTTTTGATACGGTCTCCCACAGTATTCTTGCCGGCAAGTTAAAGAAGTATGGGCTGGATGAATGGACTATAAGGTGGATAGAAAGCTGGCTAGATCGTCGGGCTCAACGGGTAGTGATCAACGGCTCCATGTCTAGTTGGCAGCCGGTTTCAAGTGGAGTGCCCCAAGGGTCGGTCCTGGGGCCGGTTTTGTTCAATATCTTCATTAATGATCTGGAGGATGGCGTGGACTGCACTCTCAGCAAATTTGCAGATGACACTAAACTGGGAGGAGTGGTAGATACGCTGGAGGGTAGGGATAGGATACAGAGGGACCTAGACAAATTAGAGGATTGGGCCAAAAGAAACCTGATGAGGTTCAACAAGGACAAGTGCAGAGTCCTGCACTTAGGACGGAAGAATCCCATGCACTGTTACAGACTAGGGACCGAGTGGCTAGGCAGCAGTTCTGCAGAAAAGGACCTAGGGGTTACGGTGGACGAGAAGCTGGATATGAGTCAACAGTGTGCCCTTGTTGCCAAGAAGGCTAACGGCATTTTGGGCTGTATAAGTAGGGGCATTGCCAGCAGATCGAGGGACGTGATCGTTCCCCTCTATTCGACATTGGTGAGGCCTCACCTGGAGTACTGTGTCCAGTTTTGGGCCCCACACTACAAGAAGGATGTGGAAAAATTGGAAAGAGTCCAGCGGAGGGCAACAAAAATGATTAGGGGGCTGGAGCACATGAGTTATGAGGAGAGGCTGAGGGAACTGGGATTGTTTAGTCTGCAGAAGAGAAGAATGAGGGGGGATTTGATAGCTGCTTTCAACTACCTGAAAGGGGGTTCCAAAGAGGATGGATCTAGACTGTTCTCAGTGGTACCAGATGACAGAACAAGGAGTAATGGTCTCAAGTTGCAGTGGGGGAGGTTTAGATTGGATATTAGGAAAAACTTTTTCACTAGGAGGGTGGTGAAGCACTGGAATGGGTTACCTAGGGAGGTGGTGGAATCTCCTTCCTTCGAGGTTTTTAAGGTCAGGCTTGACAAAGCCCTGGCTGTGATGATTTAGTTGGGATTAGGTCCTGCTTTGAGCAGGGGGTTGGACTAGATGACCTCCTGAGGTCCCTTCCAACCCTGATATTCTATGATTCTATGATTCTATTAATGTGTTTAGCATGCCCATCGACTTTAACCAGGTCTGTGACTAACCTATAGACTAAAGATATGTTTGATCGCCACCATTAACACCTTCCAGCATAACAATTTTAAAATAATAATTGAAGGAAATATGAAATTTCTGGCACTCGGTCCTTTATTTTCCATAATCTTGGCCACAAACAAAACCCTGCCCACTGAGGCTGCCAAAAGGAGAAGCCAATCCCAATAGACTGTGCAGATCTTCATAATATGCTGTTTTCCCTCATTCCTTTATTGGTGCTTTGAATAAAGGACAACTTCAACATGAAAACTGGCATCATTAGGTTTCATCAGGATAAACAGGTGCATTTTACACCACTCTCAGAGCAATAATTTCAGACTTTCCATAATCGTTTGGATTTAAAGGTACTCGAAGGCCCATATCCATTACCTTGGTGGAGAAGGAGTCATACCGATCCAGCAACGCTCCACACTCTAGACTCCGGAACTGCTCTAAGGCCTGTGTTGGAGCCATGCATGGAAACATTCATAGACAGAAAGAGAAATATGTTCACAAAAACACTGGACCAAATTCTGTTCTCCTATCTATCTAGGTAGGTACTTGCATGATATCTGCAGGCTTCATAATCACCGATGGATTTTATTCCCAAAATACTCCTTTGAGGTAGGGAAGAATCAGCTCCATTTTACAGAGCACATAGCTATGGCAGCAACTGAATCCACATCTGTTGAGTCCTAGTGTAATGCACTATCTACTAGACCCTAATTCCTGTGTGTATCCATGAGACCCCACTGAATGGAACTGAGTCGCATGGCATAGTCTCCAGCCCTGCTGTAGTAAAACAACAGGATTTGATCCCGAGTTCACTGTGTAGGAAACAAAAACAGGTGTTTCTTTTCAGAAGTGCCGAGCACCCACAGCTCTGGGGTGGGGGTGGGGGGGAGAGATCACATGTCGTTACTCCTGATTCACGTGGGTGAAAGTGAAAGGAGAACCAGGGCCAGATAATCTGCCTTGGAAAATCCCCTTCATACCACAACAAAGGGAATTATAGCTCAGATTCTCCTAACACAGGATGTATTCTGGATTGGAATGGTGTTGAGAAGGGATGTGTTGGGAAAAGAGAGGGGGAGACCAGCACATTCTACAGAAGAAGAGACCTCCTGTGCTGCAGTAGAAATTAGGGCCATTTTTCAGAATCAGGCCTGGTAATTTACTTTCCTTTATACAATCAACCAATAAACATACCTTCTGCAGAATTCCTTCATAAAGTTCCTTAGCAGATTTGCCTCTCTCTGAGGGAGCCAGAGTATAATTCAAGATATCAGGGTTCTGTCTGACCTTCCCTGCTGTTGTCCTGACACCATTAACCAAATACCAGGCGTTGTCATCCGTCTGAAAGAACTTGTTTAGCTTAAGATAAAATTGCCTAATAAATTCATGAACAATTCTGCAAAAGAAAGAAAGGTGAGAGTCAAAAAATATGAAAACAAGTTATATGCTCATCTGGCTATAAAAATAGTAAGGTAAATATGTGATTTGTCCCATTTCTTCCTGGAACTTCCTGACTCCAACAGATGTTCTTAATGCTGTAGGAATATGATAGCTAGATATATGATATCTAGACAGATCAATTGATAGATCCTGATCCCAGTGTAAACTGATGTAGTTCCATTGACTGAAATGGAGATACCTGGTATGTAGTAGCTTAGTGTCTGGCCCATGAACTGGTAACTACAGCCATTGTACATAATAATCCCATCTGGCTGTTCTGCTTCTAAATTGTAGTTTGAGTTCATGGTAGTTTCCTTTGAAGTCAGGGTATATTTATGGTACTGGTTTTTCTGTTTGTTTTTTTAATAAGCTTTTGTTCCATATAATTGTACTGAAAAAATATTCTATTCTATTCTTGTTCATATACTTCCTCTCAAAACCATTGGGTAAAGTGTTTTATGAAATAGTGCCACTCAGTTTAAATAATTTTGGCTAATGAACAGCCAGTAGCTATTGTTTGGCTTTATTCTGACTCAGGGCTTGATACAACTTCCATTAAGATCAATGGGAGTTTTTCTGATGGTTTCATGGAAATTCAACCATGCTCTCACTAATCATCAGTTCCATAAATAGGGCCTAATCCTGAAAACACTTATTGCTGAGTGCATTCTTTACTACTGGCCAGATCCCACCCATGTCAATGAGACTAGTCAGCAAGTTCTTTTAGGATGCTTGCTCTCATCCTTAACCATAGCAGAATTCTGCAAAACTGGGCTGTTCCTTTCCTGAGCAACTTACATGGCTGAGGAGTGGAAACTGTATTACCTGTGGGTGCTTGGCAAACGCATGGCTCCCAACTCCACGTACCAATCGTGTGTCTCATCTCGATAGGTCCTGACTCGTCCTCCCACACGACCACTGGTTTCCAGAACTGTAACCTAGGAACAAGCATGGAAAATGGAACAAGCAGGTGCAAAGGACAAAACTTTCAAACCTTGGTGACTAAAATTAGGCAACTGAATCTACATTCAGGCAACTAAATAAGTGCCCTGATGTCTCTGCACCCACCAGTTCCTAACTCAATCAATAAATGTGTTAGGTACATTGCACCTCTGAAAATTGCACCCTTTTATTTAAGGTGCTATTTTCAAAAGTGCTCCGTGTTGGTTGAACTGCACCCACTGCAGTCAATGGGAGCAGAGTGATACCAAATCTGAGTGTGTCTGAAAAATCTGAGAGCCAGTTCTACACTCCCAGGTGTTGTCAGCCTAGCTGTGTTGGTCAGGGGTATAAAAAAAGCACACACCCGAGGCAAAAACCCCAGTGTAAACATAGCTATGACAACACAACAGTGCTTCTGTTGACATAGCTAATGTCATTTGGAGAGGTGGCATTACCTCCTTCTGTCAACATAAGCTGCATCTAAACTAGGCGGCTCTGCAGGAATACTAATAGAATTTGTAGAGTAAGCAAGGTCTGAGCCTTACATGTTGGCATAATTTATTGATTTAGAGGGAAGATTTTTGAAAGCACAAATGGTGCTGCACCTAACTGCCGTTGTGCTTTGGGTAACCTTCCTGTATTGCTTAACTTTAAGCATCCAAGTTTGAACATTTTGTCTAGAAGTTTTCTGTAGAATCAGGGTCATCGGAGTTCACAAAGAGCTTAGACTGGGATTTACAGGCTTCTACGCACATCCCGGCCTTAAAGACAAATGGATTTATGTGGAAGTTAAATAGTTCATAAGTCTTGCACTAACTCCTCTGTGCAGGGGTGAAGCTCATTTAAAGGTATGTCTCCACTGGACTGAAATTCACCCCTGTTGTTTGTGGCATGTAAAGAACATAAAAAGAAGGCAGAGTGAAGGCTACCAATAGCATATCAATTCTCCCATGCTTAGATTTCTGTGAGAGAATGTATGCCCTGTACGGATATTGGAATTTGAAAGTATATTCCTGTAACTTGCCACTTTCTAATGGATAGGGTTATTTTGAAAATGTAGCTTTTGGGGTATTTGTTCCTTTTTCTATTTCTTACGATAGTTACTGTAACTTCTCCAGCTTTAAATTAACAAAGGTTCAGGGAAATGTTCCAAGAGAGAAATGGGAAGAGGGAGCCTAAATCCTATTGAAATACAATGGGAGTTGGGCACCTAAAGTTCCAATATTGCCTTTGAAAAATTTCTTCCTTTGTCAGTGAGCCCTTTCTTTCTTTCTTTCTTTCTTTCTTTCTTTCTTTCTTTCTTTCTTTCTTTCTGTGTGAATTCCCCTTGTTTCATTTTTAATAATTCTTTAGCCTAATAACCTTTATTCCCCAGAAAAGAAATAATGAAAAATATCCAAGCTAGCACTGACTCCCTGCCTTGCTCTGACATCTCTCTATGCATAGAATTACCATGTGACCGGCATCTCTGAGCAGTTTGGCAGCAGTGAGTCCACTTATGCCTGCCCCTACAATGACCACCTCCACTGGATGAGCTGCCTTTCCAAGCCCGTTTTCTGCAGTCTTCACCAGGTCATCATACTCGGGATCATCAAGGCAAGGTTTGGTAAATCTAGAGAAACTCTCAGACCATAGTACAGCCACAAGGAGAAACAGCCTGGAAAGCGCTGGGGACATATGCACAAAGAAAAGTATGGTGCAGTGAATGAATGATGGAGTCAGTGAAGCAAACTCATTCTCTGAAATCCAGATGGCAAGTGGCATCACTGAAATTACACAAATCAGTCCCAGAGCCCGCTCTAGGCACCAGCAAACCAAGCACGTACTTGGGGCGGCATTCCGGCCATCTTTTTTTTTTTTTGCTTCGGGCGGCAAAAGCCTAGAGCCGGCCCTGGCAGCAGCTGGGCTGGGCAGGCTCCGAGTGGGGGACCCTGCCCTGGCTTCTCAGCCCCCTGCCAGGGCGGTCCCCCGGCTCTGCCCTCCCGGGTCCAGCCGGTCCTGGAGGCAGAAGCCCTGGCTGGAGGGACCCGGGGCTGAGGCACGGCCTGGGAGCCCCGCTGCTTACCCTGACCCTGCCAGCGCCGGACCAGCTGGAGGTGAGGGGGGAGTGGGCGGAGTCAGCACTGGTGGTGGGGAGCCCAGGGCTGGGGGGGCAGGGGGTGCGGGTGGGAGAGCCCAGCGCTGGGGCAGCAGGGGGTGCGGGTGGGAGGGGGAGAGCCCAGGGCTGGGGGACAGGGGGTGCGGGTGGGGTGGCGTGGGGTGGGGGGGAGAGCCCAGCGCTGGGGCGGCATGGGGTGAGAGAGAGCCCAGGGCTGGGGCGGCAGGGGGTGCAGGTGGGGGAGGGCACTGGGGGTGTGGGGGAGAGCCCAGGGCTAGGGTATGGGGCAGCCAAAAATTTTTTTGCTTGGGGCAGCAAAAAACCTTGAGCCGGCCCTGATCAGTCCACAGCAGAGCTAAAATCCAGATAAGGGTGTGCAGCAAACCAGCCCTGAATTTCAGGTACAAACTATTTACCCAAAGAACTACAGAATGACACCCCCCCCTTTTTTTCTTTCTTTCTGAAATGGGCACCAATTTCACTCAGGAAACAAAACAGTGTCAACAATTTCCTTTGAATAATGTGACTTGCTTTAAACACGGATCCTACAAAACTTAAGCACATGAGGAATCTCATGGAATCATCCCTGGCATTAGAACATTGTCCTTGATTTGTGCCACAGCTTTGAGGAGAGCAGAGAAATTGTAAATGGGTCCCCCAGCATCTTAGTGCATTCTCTCAGAGGATTACACAAGGTTAATGACAATAAATGCATTTACAACATCAGAGTCTGATCCTGCCCCCATTGAAGTTAATGACAAAACTCCCATTGCTTTCAATGGCTGAGGATCAGGCCCTTGATGACCTAATTGTACCATAAAATACCCACATAGATGGGTATGCTCTCTCTCTCTCTCTCTCTCTCTCTCAAAACAAACACACCAAAAAACAAACAAAAAACCCCACACACCACACTAGCTACCATTAGGGCATGATCCAAGGCTCATAGAAATTATTGGGAATCTTCTCATCAATTTCAATGGCATTTGGAATGAACCCTTACAGAGCAGAAAGTGGCACTGAAAAACAAATCCAAAAACATACCTGTCTGAAAAGAAGAGGGAAAGAAAAGTATGAAGTGACAAAGAGAAAGATGCAAAACAAGAACTCAAGTTTAAGATGGACTAATAGGCAATCTTTCCCAGCCCCAAAGCAGTGTTCCCAGCGCAGCAGTTTCACTTACAGAATCTGTCCATGTTTCCACCAGTAGGACAAGTCATCAGGTGAGAACCTTTATTATATAGCCTGAAGAAGGCTGGCTCAAAAGAAAAAAGTGGTTCAAAAATTCCTACCAATCAGTATGTTCCAAATATTGAGAAATACATAATTAAAAATTCTAGAGGAGGTGAATTTCCAATCTAAAGTCCCACCTCTGTATAGTTCCCTCCCTCTTTCAGTCAGACCCTTTCATCAGGAGACACCAGTTTACTAGTACCCAAGCAACTATTTTTTTCTGGAAGTCTCACACATGTATATATCCAACTCATACATATATCTGTCTTCATCTCAGCAGAGACAGTTCAAGACATAATTCAGTATGGATTCCTCTCAAAGGGGGTCTGAATCCCCTTGAGGAATTTGTTGATTTCCAACAACAATAATGTTTTGAAACATAAGATAGCTAAGGGTATTTCCCTATTTTACCTCCAGTGATGATGGCTTCATTTATGCAAATTGCTGTGCACCTGACCTAATCAGGAAATTTTGTAGCAGCAATATCCTGGACGGAAGGTAACCCCTTCACAATTAAGGTTGCAATTATGGTTGACAGTTAAGGTTGCAATTACGTAGCTCAGTGGCTCTCAACCTTATCAGATGGCTGTACCCCTTTCAGGAGTCTGATTTTGTCTTGCGTACCCCCAAGTTTCACCTCACTTAATAACGGCTTGCTTACTAAATCAGACATAAAAATACAAAAGTGTCGCAGCCTCACTGTTATTGAAAAATTGCTTCCTTTCTCATTGTTACCATATAATTCTAAAATAAATTGATTGGAATATAAATATTGTATGCGTACCCCTGGTTGAGAACCATTGATGTAGATAAGCCCTAAACCATATAATGGCTCCTTCTTTTAAAATCCACAACCTGAGGAATATTGGGCTCAAAATTAATAGGTTACGCCAATGGCTGAAGACAATTTTTTTCTGCCTAATTTGAGGTCAGTTGGACAAGGAGTTCATGGATAATGATAACCACAGGTACAGACTTTGTCCTTTCCTGGGGGGTGCTCGACCCCCACTCTGCATCAGGCCTCGCCCACTCTCCACCCCTTCCCTCAAACCCCCAACCCACCTCTTCCTGCCCCTGCCCTGCCCAGTCCCACCTCTTCCCACCCTGTTCTGACCCCTCTCCTGAGTATGCCCCACCCCACTCCTCCCCCAGCACCTCCTGCATGCTGCTAAACAGCTGGGAGGGAGGGGGAGGCACTGATCAGTGGGGATACCGGTGGGTGCTGAGCACCCACCATTTTTTTCCCATGGGTGCTCCAGCCCTGGAGTCAGTGCCTATGATGACCACACACACACACACACACACACACACACACAATGTTTACCAGAGTTTAAAATATTGGGGGAGGAGGGAAGGCTGTTCCAAGAAAGAAAGAAAGAAAGAAAGAAAGAAAAAGAAAGAAAACAGAGGAGAGAAAGTTTACTGCACTCATTTAGCCAAATCTGATGTAAACCATCGAACTTGAGGTTAGGGATTCTTGTTTTAAAATTTTAGGTGCAGAGGCTTGGTAAAGACAGTGTCACATAGGCTGAGTCTGCCAATCAGTGCAAAGCCAGGTGGTCAATCTGTGATGTGGGAGCTGGAACGAGACTCACCAAACTCATCTGACACAGGGCAAACTAGATCTTGACTAGATGGGATGGGAACAGCTGTCAGTCCTTGCTGAGCTGGGCTGGATTCCAGCTTGTGTACTAGAGGTGCAGACTCTGTAATGCATTAGAGGCACCCTGAGGCATTTGGTCTCTCAGGAGGTGCTAATGGAAGTGGGGCATCCACAACTATAATCTCCCTTACAGTACAAAGCAGAACCTTAGTTACAACTTCATGCTTGAACTGCAAACACAGCTCACACTGCATAGTGCAGCTTGGCACACGTGTGGGCATTATAGAGTGACCAACAGCCAGCATCAGGCTGGCTGGAGTTGTCGAGACAGCAAACTCAAGGATCTGTTTTCCTCTTTCCTGTGTGCTCTCATTTCTCAGGACAGAGGGTTCAAATCCCACTCCTCACATTACAAGATAGCAGTGACTCTGAAAAAGGGTCACAATAGACAAGCAACTCTACATGAGCTCCCAGGGTGATGCTGTGGCCAGAAGGGCTAAGGCAGTCCTTGGATGTGTGAAGAGAAGAGTGGGAGTAGGTAGGTTATTTTACCTGTCTATATGGCATTGGCCAGACCAACATTACAATGTTGTGCTCAGTTCTTGTGTCCACACTTCAAAAAGCTTGTTCAGGAAGGACAGGCATGGAGAAATTGGAGGAGATGATGCATCATACATCAAGAATATATACACTTGTTCTGAGGTCCAGAAGGAGGTGGGAGACAGACCAGCTGAAAGTCTCTGGGTAAAGGTAAATGGGATGAAAAATAAAGGTTACATCATGGTAGGGGTCTAATATAGACCACCAAACTAGCTGAACAAATATTGGAACCTTTAGCAATTATCTTTGAGAACTCCTGGAGGAAGAGTAAGGTCTCAGAGGACAGGAGAAGGGCAAAGATAGTACCTATCTTTAAAAAGGAGAACAAAGAGGACCTAGGGAACTATAAACCAGTCATCCTAATTTCTATACCTGGAAAAGGAGTGGAACAAATTAGTAAACAAACAATTTGAAGAAACCTGGAGGATAATTGGATTATAAGGAATAGCCAGCATGGATTTGTCAAGAACAAACCATGCCAACAAACCTAATTTCCTTCTTTGACAGGGTTATTGGTGCAGTGGATATGGGGGAAGCAGTACACGTGATATATCTTGATTTTAGGATATTTGATACAGTCCCACATGGCATTCTCATAAGCAAACCAGGGAAACATAGTCTAGATAAAATTACTATAAAGTGGGTGTCACGGTTCAGGGTGACCGCACCTGTATTTCCTCAACAATGTTTCAGCGAGGGCATCCACTCTTGGCTTTCAGCTCCCCAGCAGTTGCACACTCAATGTGTTCAGTTGCCTTTTTATACCATTTTGTACAGAAGCAGATATTTAGTATACAAAGGGTCTCTTTCCCCAGGGCTTATCTTCAAAAGGGTTGGCTTCAGAGAGGGAGAATTTGCATTCTTCTCATCACTTCATCTCAAATTATTTCCTAAGGAAATCCACTTCACACATTGTTCCAAAAAGCACCCTAGGGGAATCCAAAAATGTATTGCCTTGACAGGTTTATTCCCTGGATGGCAGTTTTGCCATTACTTTTCACAAGTTTCCCATTTCTCCTGTTCAGCTGACAAACATTCTACTAGGAAGCCAGCAGACATCCTTCCAAAATCCATACAGAGTTGTTTGTCAACCCTCCTGAATCAGTCCTCTCTTTAGAACCAATGGGCTTAGCTTTCACATGCCCCTTCCCCCCTCACCGCCATTACCCCAAGACATTTGGGCATAAACTTGAGACCTGGTTCTTCTTCCTGTCCCATTCGCTTTCGAGGCAGTGTGAGTGGGTCCCTTTTTACCCCAAAGGAAGAAATCTGTCAGGACTGCCTTCCTCCATGCTCTCAGCCATGCATTGCTTTTAACAGCAAAAATGTCAGGCCAGGGAGAGTCTTCAAAACTCCCTCACAGCCAAATTCCTTTCTCCGTCCCACCTCCCCTCAGGCTGGAGCCTGGGAACTCTGCTGGCCTAACCTCAGCTTTCCTGGGGGGAGGAGGAGGAGGAGAATTGATTCCCCACCCCCTGATTCAGAGGTCAGAAAGTCACCATCCCAGCTGACCAGTGGTGTTGTGAAGTGGTGTGGCTTGGTGCTCGGTCCAGTACCCTGTCCAACTCCTCATAAAAGGGTCGGGATGACAGTGAGTTCCCAGTGGTGTGGTTCTCATCCCTGGCTTTCCAGTAGTCAGTCTTCCCTTTATCCTCTCCCTGTGCTGGTCACCAGTCCAGTGACTCCCCAAGCTGCCAGATTGTATCAGTGAATAGCAAAGACGTGGTCATTCCTGGAACTCTCCCTAAAGTCAAACTGTTTGCTCATCTTGTACAAGAGATTCAGCAAATAGCCCTTTGTTCATGGTGCAATGTGGGAAAACTTGACTGTCCACTGCACACGTTACAGGAAGTTTGACCAGCCTGTAAACACATCCTGCCGAGCCATCATTTTGCTCTGTGACCTCCCAGAAACCGGAGGCAGCAACATGGAAGAGGCGTGATTGGAAGAATTTCTTGCTTGCTCGGTAATGTATTAGTTGGGTCCTGAGGCATGT
Organism: Platysternon megacephalum; assembly: GCA_003942145.1. Classification (NCBI taxonomy): domain Eukaryota; kingdom Metazoa; phylum Chordata; order Testudines; family Platysternidae; genus Platysternon; species Platysternon megacephalum. The sequence continues at coordinate 78,366 of QXTE01000782.1, forward strand.
GTTCCCCCAGGAGATGCTAATGTAAATGGGGTCCCCAAAGATATGGTCTCCCTCCCAATACAATGCAGAACCTCAGTTGCACTCTAACGCTTCTCCACCAAACATATACCATGCTGCATCTGGACACACATCAAAGCTGGTGTTGCCGGGGCTGTGATAAAATATTTGGATTGTACTGTGAGGAGATTAATGTACTCTGTGTGTCTGAATCCATGACCATGCAGAGTCTGACTATCAACGCAAACATGTTGAGTAGGTCTTGTAATGTGGCTAGAGTTGTCTCGAGAGCAGATTCTGTCTTGCCTTTTCTTGTATGCTTTGTTTCTCAGTGGGGGTGTGGGTTCAAATCCTGGTCCTTACCCATTACTAGAAAGCAGTGACTCTGAAAAGGTTTCAGGGGTCATAATGGACAAGCAGATCAGCATGAGTTCCCAGTGTGATGCTGTAGCACAGGGGTCTCAAACACGCGGCCCGCGGGCCACGAGCTCCCCTCCCGCACCCCTCCCCTCCGCTCCGCCTACCCGCGGGATTCCCCTCTGTGGTGCTGCGAGCCCCACGCTGCTTTCAGAGAGCAGCCGGCAGCACAGCCCCTTCGGGCGGGGGGAGGGGGAAGAAGGCAGAGGACTCCTCCTTCCAGGCACCGCCCCCCGCAGCTCCCATTGGCCGGGAACAGGGAACCGCGGCCAATGGGAGCTTTGTGGGAGGTACCTGGAGGAGTGGCAAGAGCAGCACATGGCTGCAACCCGGAGCCCCTCCCCCTCCCCCAGGGGCTGCAGGAACAGGGTTCCAGCTGCTTCCTGGAAGGGAGCAGCGCNGATGTGTAAAGAGAGGAGATAGAGCATGGAGGTTATTTTCCCTCTCTACATGGCATTGGTCAGACCAACAAATAACATTGTATTTGGTTCCGGTGTCCACACTTCCAAATGGATGTTGAAAAACTGGAGAAGGTGCAGAAGAGAGCCACACATATTATTCAAGGACTCGAGCTGTTTAGTTTATCCCAAAAGAAGATTAAGAGGAGGAGAAAATACCAGGTCCTAGAGGCCTCTTTAATCTATCAGACAAATGCAGAAGAAGAACCAATGATTGGGAACCTAAAGCCACATGTATTTCAGTTACAAATAAGGCATAATTTGTTAGTAGAGAGGGTGATTAATCCTTGGCACAAACTCCCAAGGGAAGAGGTGGATTCTCCATTTCTTGATGTCTACAATTCCAGAGCAGACTTTCTTGAAGATGCTTTAGTCAGACACAAGTTATAGGGCTCAATACCAGAGTAAGTGGGTGACATTCTCTGTCCTGTGTTAAACAGGAGATCAAATGAGATGAATCAGAGAAGATTAGGGTTGGAGGAGACCTCAGGAGGTCATCTAGTCCAACCCCCTGCTCAAAGCAGGACCAACACCAACTAAATCATCCCAGCCAGGGCTTTGTCAAGCCGGGCCTTAAAAACCTCTAAGGATGGAGATTCCACCACCTCCCTAGGTAACCCATTCCAGTGCTTCACCACCCTCCTAGTGAAATAGTGTTTCCTAATATCCAACCTAGACCTCCGCCCTTAATCTGCTGGCAATAGGGCACACTGCTGACTCATATCCACCTTCTTGTCCACTGTGATCCCCAGGTCCTTTTCTGCAGAACTGCTGCTTAGCCAGTCGGTCCCCAGCCTGTAGCGGTGCATGGGATTCTTCCATCCTAAGTGCAGGACTCTGCACTTGTCCTTGTTGAACCTCATCAGATTTCTTTTGGCCCAATCCTCCAATTTGTCTAGGTCACTCTGGACCTATCCCTACCCTCGAGTGTATCTACCTCTCCCCGCAGCTTGGTGTCATCTGCAAACTTGCTGAGGGTGCAACCTATCCCATTGTCCAGATCATTAATAAAGATGTTGAATAAAACCGGCCCCAGGACCGACCTCTGGGGCACTCCACTTGATACCAGCTGCCAACTAAACATCGAGCTGTTGATCACTACCCGTTGAGCCCGACAATCTAGCCAGCTTTCTATCCACCTTATAGTCCATTCATCCAATCCATACTCTTTTCATAGAATCATAGACTTTAAGGTCAGAAGGGACCATTATGATCATCTAGTCTGACCTCCTGCACAACGCAGGCAACAGAATCTCACCCGCCCACTCCTGTATCAAACCTGTGTCTGAGCCATTGAAGTCCTCAAATAATGGTTTAAAGTCTTCAAGATGCAGAGAATCTTCCAGCAAGTGACCCGTGCCCCATGCTGCAGAGGAACGTGAAAAAACCCTAGGGCCTCTGCCAATCTGCCCTGGAGGAAAATTCCTTCCCGACCCCAAATATGGCGATCAGCTAAACCCTGAGCATGTGGGCAAGACTCACCAGCCAGACACCCAGGGAAGAATTCTCTCTAGTAACTCAGATCCCACCCCATCTAACATCCCATCACAAGCCATTGGGCATATTTACCGCTAATAGTCAAAGACCAATTAATTGCCAAAATTAGGCTATCCCATTATACCATCCCCTCCATAAACTTATCAAGCTTAGTCTTGAAGCCAGATATGTCTTTTGCCCCCACTACTCCCCTTGGAAGGCTGTTCCAGAACTTCACTACTCTGATAGTTAGAAACCTTCGTCTAATTTCAAATCTAAACTTCCTGATGGCCACTTTATATCCATTTGTTCTTGTGTCCACATTGGTACTGAGCTTAAATAATTCCTCTCCCTCCCTGGTATTTATTCCTCTGATATATTTGTAGAGAGCAATCATATCTCCCCTCAGCCTTCTTTTGGTTAGGCTAAACAAGCCAAGTTCTTTGAGTCTCCTTTCATAAGACAGGTTTTCCATTCCTCGGATCATCCTAGTAGCCCTTCTCTGTACCTGTTCCAGTTTGAATTCATCCTTCTTAAACATGGGAGACCAGAACTGCACACAGTATTCCAGATGAGGTCTCACCAGTGCCTTGTATAACGGTACTAACACCTCCTTATCTCTACTGGAAATACCTCGCCTGATGCATCCCAATATCGCATTAGCTTTTTTCACGGCCATGGCAAGAATAGTGTGGAAGACTGTATCAAAAGCTTTGCTAAAGTCAAGATATATCACGTCCACCACTTTCCCCCTATCCACAGATCCAGTTATCTCATCATAGAAAGCAATCAGGTTGGTCAGGCATGACTTGTCCTTGGTGAATCCATGTTGACTGTTCCTGATCACCAGCCCTCAGGCAGGGCTGAGCAGTAGCAATGCAAACAGTGGCAATAAGCCCAGGCCCTGGGTCAGGGTGGGGCAACAATGAGTCAGGCGCTCAGGCCCTCAGGCAGGGCTGAGCAGTAGCAATGCAAGCAGTAGCAATGAGCCCAGGCCTCCAAAGGGCCTAGGAGAGGGGGAGATTGCCACCCACGAGTTGGGTGGCAGGGGGGACGCAGGCCCTCCCACTCCACTGTGTCCCAGCCCGGGGCCCTAGCAGGAGGAGCAGACCTGCTGCTGTGTCAGTGGGGATCCTGGCCGCAACACACAGACATGGGTTCTGGCAGTGTTGCAGCCAGACTAGGGTCGGCTGCCCCCGGGCTACTTCCAGACTCCCCTTCTTGAGGTACCTGGGTCATGGTGGTGTCCTCCAGGGGGTCCAGCACCATGGTTTCCTCAGGGTAGTTGGCGAGAGGCAGATCTGGCAACTCCTCCGGGTAGCTGGCTTGGGGCAGGCCCGGCAACTCCTCCGGGTAGCGGATGTGGGGCAGGCTCGGCAACTCCTCCGGGTAGTGGGTGAGGGGCAGGTCAGGCCAGTCCTTGGGTGCAGATAGGGCCGCAGGGGCTTCCCAGTCGTGGGCCAGGCCGGAGGCATCTGGCCTCCCTGGTGGCTGTCTCTCTAGTGATATCTGAGGTTGAGCCTTTGTACTTCCGGGGCGCCGCCTGACCCTCTGAGGGGCGAGCTAGGAGCTCCCTAACTCCGCCCACTCCCATGTCCGGAAGGGCTCGTCCCTCTCCGGGGCGGCGGGGAGCCACACCGCCTCACTACAGGGTGATTGAGACCAGCTCCTGTCCTGCAACTGAAGGCAGGTCTCCTCAAGGTGGGAAAGAGAGTGTATTGCCTGTTAGGGAGAAAATTGTCCAGGTTGTTAGCTGCCAGCTGGTTGCAGATAGACCAAGGATAAGCCCCACTCTAGGGAGCATAGGGGAGATGTGTCCTAGAGGGGAGCCCAGAGAAGGGTGATGGAATCATACAAACCACTGAGGAGGTGGGTGAGGGTTCCTTTACCACTACACCTGGGGGCAACACCACCTCAGGAAGTTAGGGGAGTGTAGCCCCTGACTGTGAGACAACTGTCCAAGCTGTCAGCTGTGAGCCCTTCATGGCTGAAAAGGGGATAGATCCCACTCTAGAGAGCATAGGGGTATGTGCCTTAGAGGGGGTCCAGAGGAGGAAACTGGGGAAGAAATAGTGGGAGTACAGGAATGTCTCCTCACTGATCACAAGGGGGAGGATGCCCAAAACAGAATGGCTGGTTTAGCATCTGTTCACCCAGGCACCCAACCTGTGGCTCAGGTTTTGAGAGGGAACTGTGTAACTGACCTCCCGGAGGGGAGCAGTCACACAACTGACCTCTCGGGAATAGAGAGAGGGGTGACGGAGGGTACCCCAATCTAGGTCCCAATTTTTCAGGACTTTTTTCCTGACATGCTTGTGGCAACTAACTCTGTCTCTTTGAGACAAGATGCAGATCCTACTGAAGAGATGGTTGTCTGTGAAAATGCTGATGACTCACTTGACAGACGGGAGGAGGAAATTCTCTGCGCTTGTAAGACACAGAAAGCAGCTGTGAAAGAACTGCTGGGAGAAGACACACCTCTTAGCCCAGGGAGCACAGATCACAACCCTCTAGGAAAGGGGGTGGGGAAGGTCCCAGTGCTGGGAGTGGGGATCGCAGGGAAACCCCAATGGGTACTGGTGGAATTTTTGCATGGGCATAACCCTGGGGTTGGGAAGCAGCTCCACAGAGGGATAGCCAACATGCAACGTCCCCTTACATCCTTACCTCACCAGACCCTGGAATACCAAGACCCCAAAGATGACCGTAGACTGGGATCCCGTTGTGACACTATGCCAATATTCTTCATAGAGATATTGTTATGATATGAATATGTCATAACTATGATATGTTTTATGCAAGATGGTCATGTGAGATATCATTGGAAATGTTATTATTTACTAAATGTGATTATCCTATTTGTATGCATGTATCATTTCTGTATCTGAAGTTAGGAATATTGACTATGTATCAATTGCAAAAGTGTTTGCACCTGGGGAACGCCCACCAAACAGTAGGCAATCAGCCTGAATGGGCTTTAGAGAGAGCAATAGGACTTGGAAGATGCTAATCTCCCACTTTCCTGAGAAGCTTCATGGGATGCTGCTTTGACACTGCAGGGTCATGTGATCCTGTCACCTGGTACTGGACACCATCTTGGACTGCTGGTATTTTTCCACTAGTAGGGGGTGGGGATCAAACTGGGAAACAAAGGATTCCCTCCATATGTAAATCCTATTTAAGGCTGGGGAGTGAGTTAATCAGGGTCTGTTTTTCACTGAATCCCCACCCAAGATGACTGCTGAAAACACCTAAGACTGAGCTGGGGAAGAACTGGACGAAGGCTAGAAGGTGTCTGGCCTGTGAAAGGAATAAGTTTGTCTTCAACAATCACTGCAACCTGCTTAACCCAACTTTTAGGGTGAGAAATTACTATTTGTAGCCAGGTTCTTTAGTGTATTAAGTTTAATTTGTGTGTTTGCTTTATTTGCTCAGTAATCTACTTTGATCTGTTTGCTATCCCTTATAATCACTTAAAATCTATCCTTTCTAGTTAATCAACTTGTTTTGTTTTCTTGTGCAATTCTTAACAGGGATGGACGGGGGGAAAGCTGTGCATATCTTCCTACACATTGAGGGAGGGAGCGAATTGCATGAGCTTACGCTGTACACGCTGGGGGTGTGTGCACTTGAGTACTGGGCAATCCCTGAGCTGAGTCTTCCCACACAGAGCTGATCTCAGTGTCTGTGTCTTTTTGCAGCTGTGTGTAGCCCTACCCATGTGTGTCTGTGTGCTAGAGGAGGTTGAGCGCCAGGACAGGATGGGGGAGCCCAGGCTGGTAGAACTGGGGCGCTCAGTGGGACCCCAGTACATCAGTTGGCACTCTGGAGGGGGTGGCAAGCCAGCACATTCACACTGAAAGGGACACTGAGGGGAAAGAAAAACCAGTAACTGAACACATGCTAAGGTTCAGGGAGGAGTTGAAAGACACAATGGGTATTGAACAAACCAAACTGTCCAAGCAGAAGGCGTGATATAATAAAAACACTTGGAAATGCCTACCTGTGATAAAAGATATGGTGTTATTGTTAAATCTCATGATACAAAGTTTGTTGCTAATGGTAAACCTTATAACAAAAAAATTGGTATTGATGGTAAATCCTATGAAAAGGTGTAACATGCATGATAATTGGGAAATGCTTTTGGACATGCTAGGAGTGGTATCTAGGAAGCCCTATAATGATACTGCTTCTCAGCAAATACTGAGCTCAACACACACACACCCCGTCCGCCGCTCGCTGTCACCACTCGCTCCTCTACTCCGCCAGTAGAGGAGCGACTCAGCAAGTGGCGGGGAGTGTGGGCTTTCGGGGAGGGGATGGAGTGGGGGCGGAAAGAGGGGCAGTGTGGGTGGGGCCACAGGGGAAGAGCAGAAGTGGGCCCTCATGGCAGAGTGTAGGTGAGGCACAGCCCAGGCATCCATTCTCTCAAAGGTAGAATAGAATCATAGAAAATCAGGGTTGGAAGGGACCTCAGGAGGTCATCTAGTCCAACCCTCTGCTCAAAGAAGGACCAATCCCCAACTAAATCATCCCAGCCAGGGCTTTGTCAAGCCTGACCTTAAAAACCTCTAAGGAAGGAGATTCCACCACCTCCTTAGGTAACCCATTTCAGTGCTTCACCACCCTCCTAGTGAAAAAGTTTTTCCTAATATCCAATCTAAACCTCCCCCACTGCAACTTGAGACCATTACTCCTTGTTCTGTCATCTGGTACCACTGAGAACAGTCTAGATCCATCCTCTTTGGAACCCCCTTTCAGGTAGTTGAAAGCAGCTATCAAATCCCCCCTCATTCTTCTCTTCTGCAGACTAAACAATCCCAGTTCCCTCAGCCTCTCCTCATAACTCATGTGCTCCAGCCCCCTAATCATTTTTGTTGCCCTCCGCTGGACTCTTTCCAATTTTTCCACATCCTTCTTGTAGTGTGGGGCCCAAAACTGGACACAGTACTCCAGGTGAGGCCTCACCAATGTCGAATAGAGGGGAACGATCACGTCCCTCGATCTGCTGGCAATGCCCCTACTTATACAGCCCAAAATGCCGTTAGCCTTCTTGGCAACAAGGGCACACTGTTGACTCATATCCAGCTTCTCGTCCACCGTAACCCCTAGGTCCTTTTCTGCAGAACTGCTGCCTAGCCACTCGGTCCCTAGTCTGTAACAGTGCATGGGATTCTTCCGTCCTAAGTGCAGGACTCTGCACTTGTCCTTGTTGAACCTCATCAGGTTTCTTTTGGCCCAATCCTCTAATTTGTCTAGGTCCCTCTGTATCCTATCCCTACCCTCCAGCGTATCTACCACTCCTCCCAGTTTAGTGTCATCTGCAAATTTGCTGAGAGTGCAGTCCACGCCATCCTCCAGATCATTAATGAAGATATTGAACAAAACCGGCCCCAGGACCGACCCTTGGGGCACTCCGCTTGAAACCGGCTGCCAACTAGACATGGAGCCGTTGATCACTACCCGTTGAGCCCGACGATCTAGCCAGCTTTCTATCCACCTTATAGTCCATTCATCCAGCCCATACTTCTTTAACTTGCCGGCAAGAATACTGTGGGAGACCGTATCAAAAGCTTTGCTAAAGTCAAGGAATAACACATCCACTGCTTTCCCCTCATCCACAGACCCAGTTATCTCCTCATAGAAGGCAATTAGGTTAGTCAGGCATGACTTGCCCTTGGTGAATCCATGCTGACTGTTCCTGATCACTTTCCTCTCCTCTAAGTGCTTCAGAATTGATTCCTTGAGGACCTGCTCCATGATTTTTCCAGGGACTGAGGTGAGGCTGACTGGCCTGTAGTTCCCCAGATCCTCCTTCTTCCCTTTTTTAAAGATGGGCACTACATTAGCCTTTTTCCAGTCATCCGGGACCTCCCCAGATCGCCATGAGTTTTCAAAGATAATGGCCAATGGCTCTGCAATCACATCTGCCAACTCCTTTAGCACCCTCAGATGCAGCGCATCCGGCCCCATGGACTTGTGCTCATCCAGATTTTCTAAATAGTTCTGAACCACTTCTTTCTCCACAGAGGGATGGTCATCTCCTCTGCACACTGTGCTGCCCAGTGCAGTAGTCTGGGAGCTGACCTTGTTTGTGAAGACAGAGGCAAAAAAAGCATTGAGTACATTAGCTTTTTCCACATCCTCGGTCACTAGGTTGCCTCCCTCATTCAGTAAGGGGCCCACACTTTCCTTGACTTTCTTCTTGTTGCTAACATACCTGAAGAAACCCTTCTTGTTACTCTTAACATCCCTTGCTAGCTGCAACTCCAAGTGTGTTTTGGCCCTTCTGATTTCACTCCTGCATGCCTAAGCAATATTTTTATACTCCTCCCTGGTCATTTGTCCAATCTTCCACTTCTTGTAAGCTTCTTTTTTGCGTTTAAGATCAGCAAGGATTTCACTGTTAAGCCAAGCTGGTCGCCTGCCATATTTACTATTCTTTCTACACATCGGGATGGTTTTTTCCTGCAACCTCAATAAGGATTCTTTAAAATACAGCCAGCTCTCCTGGACTCCTTTCCCCCACATGTTATTCTCCCAGGGGATCCTGCCCATCAGTTCCCTGAGGGAGTGAAAGTCTGCTTTTCTGAAGTCCAGGGTCCATATTCTGCTGCTTTCCTTTCTTCCTTGTGTCAGGATCCTGAACTCTACCATCTCATGGTCACTGCCTCCCAGGTTCCCATCCACTTTTGCTTCCCCTACTAATTCTTCCCAGTGACAGGTCGGCGGCTGTTTGGGGAGGCTTAGCCTCTCCTAGCCTGTTATATCGGCCACCCATGGGTGCCTGGCCTGACCCTGCCTTGATGTGTGGCATGGGAATGTGTCCTACTGCAGTGGAAGAAATAAAGCAGCCCTCCCCAGAAACCTTTGGCAGAGGATTACAGAAGAATTTACCTTCCAGGAAAGTTTCCTTGAGTTCTGTATGGAGGATTCATGGGACATCCCTAGGCACATAAACAACCTTTTCTGCAGGGTTGTACAGGAGAATGAGAAGCAGATAGCAACTGTACCTTTATTGTTTTTTTCACTACCTCTTCTAGCCTGATTAAAGAAGAGTAAATGAACAGATATGTCCATGCAACATCAAAGCAAACTGCATACTTACCACAGGTTCCTTCCTCTGCATCAGGCTCACTCGTGCTGGACTGTAGGAACAGGCTTGAGGTGACCCATATATAGGGCCCCTAGATTAGGAATCCCCAGCTTCTAGTTCATTGAGCTGACCCTCCATGGGAACAAGGTGCGTAAAGGTATGTTTGTGGTTTCGTCGTTGCAGGATTGGGGCAGAGGATCTGATGCGATGCAATAGGAGAACGAGATGCACTGGGGCTTCGGAAGAGCAGGCTGAGTGCTGTTTTCAGGAGTGCTGTGTTTTCCATAGGCCTGCTGGGAAGCAGGGAACGGCTGCACCGCATTGGCCATGAACTGCCCTACACCCAGCCCCATCTATCTCACTGCCTCCCCCGGCTCAGCCCTGTATCGTGATGGGGGATGGGAGCTGGGTAGAGTGCAGTCCTTCTGTCAAGGATTCCACTGGGGCATGAGCCTTGGTTTCCCATCTGTAAAATGGGGATAACAATCCTGATCTCTGTCCTAAAGCACTTTGAGAGATTGCTATTATTGCAGGCGGCCCACAGATGTTGTGGGACAACTGTGAAATCGCTGCTGCCCTCTCCTGGATAGAGGCAGAACTGCTCACCTGTGTGCTTCAACCCCTTCCCAGCAATTCCTTACCTCCAGCATCTGGGCTATTGGAGCAGGGGGGTCTGGGGTTGAAACTTGCATCCATTAAATTCTGAACAACTATGGCAGTGGCAATCACAAAGACCTTGCTGGCTGGGGCCGGGGTATGCCCTGAGTAGGCATAACTCTTAGCACCTGCTGAGTGGGGGGGTGGGAGGGGGTGGGAGGGCATTATTTAAGGAGATGATTGAACTAGGGAAGGTGGCTTTGTCACCATGGTCCCGTGGACCTGCTGTTTTGCCCCAGCAAAGGAATTGGATCATCAGCAGGGATCCACTCAGGGACCTTCAGCCCCAATGGTGAGGCCCTTCACTACCTGAGCTATAGGAACAGCTCACTCCACTGTGCTGCGGTAGTAGGCTGTTATAGTTATGGTGGCTGGCTGCTGACTCGAGGACTGTTTGAGAAAAGCTTTGCAAAAGCAGCCGGTGATTTGGTGCTGAGTGTGACACGATTGTCTCCTGATATTTGGTTTTCTGAGAGCCGCAGCTTCTGGACGCACATGGTTACAAGAGGATCCTGGCTATCATTTTGAAAAGGAAATGTCTGGCTTTCGTGGATATGGAGATAGCCTGAGAACATGGCCCGAGTCTGGCCTCAAGACTCAGAAACCAGAAGGAAAAGAAAAAGAACCCACAGGTGTCAGGGGTGACGAATTCTTCTTAAAAGTGTGGGTGTGGGGGGGACTCGGGGCCCCAGCTGCTCTGTGGGCCCACCCCTGCCCGTCCTCTTCTCCCCAAGGCCCTGCACTGGCCAAGACAGAAGCTGGGCTGGGGAGTCTGGGCCCCTCCACTTGCCTGGGGTGGGGGTCCGAGAGCAGCCCCCAGCCTGTGTTCCCGCCCCCTGGACTCCCACCCAGGGCAGGTGAAGAATCTGCAGCTCTGCACAGCTGCCCGCACGTCTCTTACCCCGACCTGGCTCTGACTTCCAGCCTGGCCTGGGGGTGGGGCCTCGGGGGCCAAAGAGCCACAGCTGGGTTATGGTAAGAGGTGGGGAGCCATACACCCTTCACCTGCCCTGGACAGGGAGCCCAGAGTGGTGGGGACACAGGCCAGGTGCTGCTCTCAGGCCCCCGCTCCCTGGGCAGGTGGAGGGTCCGCATCTCCCCATAGCTGCTGGAGCTCCCCAGGCCACTCTTACCTGGGCTGGGCTCCAGCTTCTGGCCTGGCTAGGGGGTGGGTCCTCAGGAGGAAGAGGAGGAACAAGGGGCCAGGCCAGTGATGAAAAGTGGGGGGCCATGGCCTCTTGCCCTCCCCCTGCTCCGGCGCCCCTGACAGGTGTAGCCCATAGGGATAGCTTAGCCTTCATCATATTCAGCTGTAATACAAGGACCCTAGAGAGCTGTATCCTGTAAATCATTAGCTTAAGCAAGTTAGCATAAGTATAGTCAAGTATAGTAGCCCGTGAACTTTGGCATAGCTAAATGGTCAGATTTTGGGGAACTCAGACTAGCTTGCTCAGTGGCAGGAGTTGGAACTTAACGGTGACCGGCAACGGCAGGAACATGGAAGTAATAACTGCAAACTGGCGTAAGCAAGAAGTGACAGGTATGAGAATCAGTTAAAATGGCATTAACATGTTAACCTATAGGCTAAGAACAACTCAATATTATGTGGGTGAGGAAGTTAGATTTGGGCACGGAAGGCTGAGCATTATCATGAATATTCATGATGGTGCGCAGGCCCTATAATAGGGCAAACCACCAGGTGGCGTTAAGTTTTTGGTTTTAGCTTAGCTTGGCTTCTTCCATCATTTAACCCTTCAGCTCTGCCATCAATCTAGAGCCTGGACCTGGACCACTGGACTCATTCGGCATGCCAGAGACAGGGCTGGTCCTTTGTCTCTTACCACCAGGTCCTCAAGGAAGGGTGCAAGAAGGCAGATTTAAGCGCTTATGCCAAGAATGATACCACAGGTATCTCCAGTACTGTGTTATTCCTATCTGTTTCTGTGGCTTGGAGCTTTCCTGGCTTTGTTCATTATTTTAATAAAGATCTCTAAGCTTTTACGTTGTCCTCATTGTGTCATGCACCATAAGCCTGCCGACAAGGTACGAGTCATTGGCTTTAATGCTGTGTAGCCTGATTTGGGGACTAGAACCATATGAACTTCTGATTGATTGGCAAACCATCCAAATGTTATTAACCTTTAAAAGGGTCAGGCAACTTCAGTTATAATTGAATAACATCTCATGTAATCTCATGCCTCCAGGAGCTTTAAGGAAAATGACAAATATTGCGAGCCTGGTAATAAAATCGTGTGGGCAGTACTGCGTGTGGGCCCATGGAGGGGGACTCAGAAGATCGAGGTTTTATTCCCAGCATGCTGATAACTTCCCATGTGAATTACAGCAAGTCACTTCACTTCTCCGTGCCTCAGTTTCCCCTCTCACCTTTTCTCTATTTGGAGCGTGAGCTCTTTGGGGCAGGGACTATCTCTCACTGTGTGTCTGTGCAGTGCCTGGCATAACCCTGATCTCAACTGCTGCCTCTTTCCAATCAAAATAAAAATAAATAAAAATAATCTCTTTGGGCAGGAGAACAGGGATAGTTCCTAGAGGTACAGCTAGGATGGTGTCAGCTGTATTGGAAAGCAGAGAGAAGGGGTGTTGTGTGAGCTGACAGAAGGGTTGTGTGGGGTGGAAGAGGGCAGGCAGGTTGTTTGTGTGGGAGGGTAGGGCAGGTTTATTCTGTGGGGTGGTATAAGGGGTGTGTGCGGCAGGAGAGGGAAGGCAGGTTGTGGGGCAGATTATGGCAGGTTTTCTTTGTAGAGTGGGAGAGGACAGAAGGATTGTGTGTGTGGAGAGGTCTGGAGTTGTGGGGAGGGCAGAAGGCTCCACATGGGCACAGAAGAGGTTACAGTAGCCATGAGAGGTACAGATGGTTCTGTGCCAATTGCTTGCCCAGCTCAGGTCCCCTTGGCAGTGGGGTTCCTCCCTAGCACCCTATGCAGGGCCCCATGCACCTCCTTGTTCCTCAGTGTGTAGATGAGGGGATTGAGCATGGGGGTCACCATGGTGTAGAAGAGGGAGACCATCTTGTCCCGGTCCTGGGAGTGGCTAGATGGAGGCTGTAGATACATGGAAATGCCCGTGCCGTAAAAGAGCAACAGCACGGCTAGGTGGGAGGCGCAGATGTTGAAGGCCTTGAACCTGCCCTCGGCGGACCGAATCCTCAGCACGGCAGCGCCACTGTAACCATAAGAGACCAGGATGAGGCACCAGCAGGAAAATCACCGAGCTTGCAAAGATCTTGGATATGTTGGCAGAGGTGTTGACACAGGCCAGCTTGAGCAAGGCTGG